>PVKA01001298.1:0-151470 GCA_004027165.1 Ctenomys sociabilis
GGGGGGGGGGGTGGATGCTTGGATGGGTAGGTGGAAGAACAAGTAGATGAATGGATATATTGACAGAGAGATGGATGGATGAATGGTGTAATGGATTATTAACTGGCTTTCAACTTGTTACACCCAATTGAACTGAACGAGCCTGGCGCTGGGTGTGGCAGGCCCACCTGGGGATTGATGCTGGCAACATAAGAGGCAGAACTAGAGAGGAAGGAGGGAGGCTGCTAGGGAAGCTGTTTGGAGAAGCTGTGAGGAAGCTGTTACGGAGCTGCTGATTCTCTTGGGCTATTCTGCTGGGGGACCTCGTCGTGCTGGCTTTCCTGATGAACTTGATTGTTCTTGTCAGTGGAGGAGCTCAGGACCTTGTTGTCCCTCAGAGAGGCTATGGTTCATATTGGAGCAGCTCTGGTCCTCACTTTAAGCATCGCTTCCTGGCTCCAGAGGGAAAATGATGTGCTACTTAGCCCCCTGGAGAAGCTTGCCACATTGGCTTTTCTAATGGGAACTCGGCTTTCTTCATCCCTGGAGGAGCTTGGGACCTTGCTGTCCCTGAGGATGGCTGTGGTCTTTTTCCAAGGAGCTCTGGTTCTTACCTTGAGCATCACTTTGTGGCTCCAGCTCAGATCTCTCAGCCTGCTAGCACAGATCCTTCATCCCACTGTCATGGATTTTCTAGCTTCCACCACTGACTTTGGGTCTTCCCAGCACAGATCCATGAAGGAGGCCTGCATGAGACACTGTGGGCTCCAGGCCTCCAGCTGGACTGTGGGAGGCCCCATTGTGGGCTCTCGGCCCGTAGCTGGACTCATGCAGGACATTAGGGTCCAGGCCCTCAGCTAGAGTCTTTGGTCTTTAGTGTGTACACAGATTTCCTATATTTGTTGTATAGGATTCTTTGGGTGATTATAAAATAATCTTATAAAATGTGTCCTGTATTGTATTGCTTCACTTGCAAAAACCCCAAACCATGACAGATAGATAGACAGACAGCTGGATAGATGGATAATTGTTTGAATGGTTAGATAGAAGGACAAGTGGGTGGATGAACAGACAGATGGGTGAGGGATGAATAGATGGATAGGTGGATACAATGCTGAGGAATGAACAGAGAAATGAATGGGTGGATGACAGATGTTCTCGGCGTGCTCTTGCTGTAACACACCCATCTCACCCCCACAGGTCCATCTCCCCTTCTCAGTCAGTTGCTCCCTCTCTGTGTAGTCCTCTTGTCATCCTCCTAATACCGTCAGCACTCCCTCTTTTGGATGAGAGCCATCTGCATCTTAGTTTGAGCTACCTTTGGGGCATTTTCCCAAGCTGGCCCTTCCTAGATAGCAGCAAACAGTTGCTGAGGGAAGGATTGCCTTTTGCAGTAGTGAAGTCTGTAGTCTTAGCAACACCATAGAAACCAAGACAATACTGTGCTGTCTCTGTGCAGAGGAGGGCAGTCTCAGAAAGATGAGTTTCTGCTGTGTCCTCTGCAGGAATGAGAAGTGGGTGACTCGTGGCTTTGTTTACCCTGAAGGTCTGTCCTGGGGTCAAAGGTCACAGCATTATGCTGGACACAGCAGAGCCTTCCTAGAACAGAAACAGCCTGCCATGTCCCCAGGACACACTCAAGGGCTCCTGGGTCTCTTCCTATCCTGGTGAGCCAAGAAAGAGTTAAACACGCTATGTATTAGCGATGTCTTCCACAAGGCGAGCAGTGGATGTGGTAAGCGGTGAACATGGTAATGTCCTCATTTTTATGGAGAAGGAGACTGGTCTTAAGAGCTTAATCCTTTGCTTCTGGTCATACCAGAATTAGGTGGCAGGGTTGCATGGGAGGGCCTATCACTCGGGTGCACCATTTCTTCACCATTTCTGGGCCGAGCTCATGTTCTCTAAAATCAAAGAATGAGTTTTAGGAACAACAGAGGTTAAGAGCAGAATATATTTATTGCAGGAAAGAAAGCTTCTGTCCAAGGGAAATAGGAGGGGACCCGAGTGGGCTGCCTTTTCTAGGGACTTTATAGAGCAAATCCATGAGATGAGGTGAGTCTAAGGTAAGAAACATGGGCACTCACAAGGTGGGCATGAGGTGGGACAATCTTATAGTCAACAATAAGATTATGAGCATAATTGCTCAGGTAAATTGATTAAATCAGGATCAAGTAGGGAACTGAGTCATATAGCAAGCAGCATGAACACAGAACAAGGTTCTTCCTGCAGCATGTTGGCTTAGTGACTTCCTGGCTTTCAAAGTGATAGAGATGAATTTAGGTTACTAGTCCCTGTGGTCCATTCCCTAGGGAGGACTGTGGGTCATTTGTTTCATCTTTTGTCCTGAGGTCTGGCCCACAGTGGAGGTGCCTGTCTCTCCCACATTTGCAAAGCAGCTGGTCTTTCAAACTGGCTCCTTGCAAGGCCCAGCCCGGTCAGACTGCCTATAATATTTCTAACTCAGCTGTCTGTAACACTGGAGACATGAGGTGCACCCCCCTGCAGCGCCCCATTGGGCTGTCTCCTCCCTGACAGCTTCCAAGGTCATCCCTCCAGGGCTCCATTTAACCTCCTGACTACTTCTGAGGTGAGCTTCGTGTCCCCTCTCTGGCTGCTCCAATCACCCCTGGGGTGCTCAGGGCTCCTGTCTGTGCCTCAGGGAGCCTGGTCACCATGTACCCCCTGTCCACCCATATCACTTACCTTTGCCCATGTCTCCCCCACCCACTGCACTCATGGTGTGACCCATGATCATCACAGAGGACAGAAACCAAATCGTGGATAGGCTGGGGGTGACCTGTGCCACTTCATGGGGACAACACGCCTGACCTGCAGGTTGAGCTGGGCCACTCTCAGGGCCGTTGTCTGCTTACACTCTTCTCCCTCTTGCAAGCCCCAAACTGCGCTGTGTGTACTCTTCATGCTGTGTTGCTTGGGGCCAGTGGTCAGCATCGCTGGGGAGTCTCTTAGGGAAACCTCTGAGACTTTCACAGCAGGACCGCCCCTCCCCACATCTCACCCCAGTTGCAGTGGTGCTGTGCACTTTCTCCATGGCCCCTTCTTCCTGTAAGTGGGTGAGGTCCCCTGGAGCAGGGCCTGTCTGCCTTCCCACCCCCAGGGGATCAGAGCAGCAGTGGGAAGAAGTTGGAAACACAGCAACCCCTCTCCCTCCATTGCTGTCCAAGCCAGGACCACAAGTCCCAGAGGATCTCTTCCCCTGGGCAGCTCCAAGGAGCGGGAGCCCTGGTTGCACGGGCCCCAGAGGGGTGCCCCACTTTGGGGAGTCCTCTGCCTGGAAGTGACAAAAGGACAGGGTGAGCTGCTCCAGGGAGCACAAGACCAATCCTGTTTCCTGGGTCCTCTGAGCTCCACAGTCCTGCATTCATCACTTGCACCTGCTCCCCACAACTAACAGGAAGCAGGAGTGTGTCTGCCCTTAGCAGTCCTCTGTGTGGTCCGGTATCCATCTCCTTGCCTCTGTCCAGACCACAGATGAGCAACTGATGCACAGGACATGGCTCAGAAAACTCTGGAAGGGGGCTCTGTGCTTCCACCCCTGCCCAGCGCAGGCCCCGGCCATACCTTCCCCAAGGGGGCACAGCTAGGGCGCTGCATCCAGGATGGACTTGTGGACAAGCCTGGGGTAGGCACCTGGAGGCTGCTGTGCCTCAGGGAGCCTAGTCACCATGTAACCCCTGTCCAACCAGATCATTTGCCTTTGCCCATGTCTCCTCCACCCACTGCACTCATGGTGTGACCCGTGATCATCACAGAGGACAGAAACTGAAGAGCAGTGCCCTCACCTACCCCAGCACATTTCTCAATGCTAAGTTTCCCGCCCACCCGCCTCGAGCTCTGTTGCAGCTTCTTCCTGGGGCCTTGATGTGGCCCTAAAGAAGAGACCACCCATGGAGACAGGGCCCGGGAGCCCACAGCTCCCACCCGCGTGATTGATGGCTGAGGTGGAGTGAGCGGAATACGCCTAGGAAGGGGCAGCTCGGAGACAAAGCCCTCAGCACAGAGGGCCTGTCTGTTCTGCCTGAGGTCACACAGCCACTCAGTGACCAAGGCTGCAGGCCCAGCCCCCAGGGCATCTGGAATTCCACACCATCCTCCCTCCCTCTGCCAGACAGAGCTGCTCAGAGGCGGCTGGGCCTGAATGAGCACTGGCCAAAGGCCACAGTCTGTGTGGCCCGTCAGGAGACAGACTGCTGACTCTGGGCCAGCCCAGGGGATGGACCGCCTGACCCGGGCCCCAACCTCGCTGTCAGCCAGGTCCTGCAGTAAACATTCCAGAGGTGGGCAAAGCAAGTGGGCGAGGCCACATCAGGGCTGAGCTGCCTTGGTGGTACTGCTGTGCCGCAAAGAGCTCTGGGGTGGAGTGAGAACTCTGCACAGGGCCAGTGGTTGTTCAGGTTGGACATGGAACCAGGACTCTTATGACAGGAGGCACCAGCAGGGGGCAGCCGCACATCTCAAGGACAGTGCCCGTGCCCACCGCAGCTGCTGCCATTGTTCATTCATTGGTCCCACGGACACACTTGGAAGCGGAGTCCTGAGGCCAAGTTTCCGGCTTCAGATGAGCCGCCCTGGGGCAGGGGCGGGCACAGCACCAAGGAGCAGCCCAAGGGAAGCAATAGTGGGAGTGAACCCGGGGGCCTAGCAACAGAGGCAGAGACGGCCAGGCAAGGACCAGACAGGAGCGCCCTGTATGCAGAGGACAGGAAGCAGAGGCCAAGGAGAAAGCCCGGGTGCACCAGGGTGCCCATGGGGATTCAGAAAGGATGGGGCCTGGGCTGAATCCTGAACAGTTGAAAGCTCAAGAGCACTGAGTTGCACAGACTGAATGGGCATCTCTATTTGAAGCCTGCAGAGGTTTGCAGTCCTTCCCTGGGGCAGTGCTGGGCCTGGCAGAGCCAGGGGAGCTGCACTTCCACCCGTGGGCTCCGAAAGTAGCTGTGTGCCTTGTGTATTTGTGGGCGTCTGACCTGTATCCTGCTGGCAGAGTGGATACTCATTGAGGCTGTTGTTGGGGCTCCTTTGTCAGCCTGGGCTGCACACACTGGAGTTTAGCATGCTGGGGTCAGGAGTGATAACTGCATTTCATCATGTGATTTTCACAGCTACCCATGAGGTAGTGACTGATATTATCCCTGCTTCCCAGAGAAGGAGACTGAGGCACTGGGGGTGAGGAACTCACCTTGGCTGCTGAGGCTGGGGCTGAGTGGTGCTGCGGTTGCCCCACTGCCGCACACACAGAGATGGGGAGAACCTACTTCTCTCTTCCACTTGCACCGTGGGGCCATCCCCACATGGAGAAGCAGACCTGTGGGTCACCTGTCTTAGAGCACGTGGCGGGGGAGTTCAGAGTCTCAGTTCAGTCTGCACACCTGAGTCCGGCTGCTTATCCTCTCCGGGGGGCTTGCAGTCCCCCCAGGGCTCAAGGATCTTCCTGCATTCCTCTCTGCTCTTCCTAGCCACACCCCACTCTTTAGGCAAAGAAGTTAGCAGGGTGAAGGTGCTACACCCCAGGGCCCTGAAAACTGCACCTCTGGGTACCCCAGGCCTGGACTTCTCTGCCTGAAAAGACCTGCGGCTAATTCCAGGAGCTGCCTGGCCCCTTCCTGGAACCAGCCTTCCAAGAGATGGGGATGGAGGTGAGGTTTGGCCATGTGGCCTGGGCCCCCCACGGGCCTGCACAGAATCCTCAGGGACACAGGACAGGGCAGAGTGGCTGGGAAATTAGGGTTCTGGGCTGCAGAGAAGCTGAGAAGCAGAAGCTAGCCGGCCCTTTCCCTAACTCCGGTGGAACTCTGAGTTTCAGGGCTTAGCGCTGAGTGTTCAAGATGGTTATAAAGTTGAACTTGTGGAGGACAGCAACAGATGTGCTTTATCCAGAAGTGTTCTAGTTTTAGTTATCCATTTTTAATATTAGACATATGATACAACCTGGGCCCCAGAAATACTAAAAGTGAACCTGTCCTGGTGTCTGGGATTCAGTGGCATTACTGTTGAAAGTTTGCAGTAAACTCCTCTCAGGTCACCCAGCAGCTCCTGTCCTGCAGCAGTCCAGCTAGGCACCATCCTGGACTGTCAGCATGCTGAGGAAGTGTTTCTGGTGCAGGAGCTATTATCAGTGGTTCCCACACGCTGCGAAGACATGGTTCCACTGGCCAGGACCAAGCCCTGGTAGAGCAGCTTTGAAACAGACAAGCAGGAGCCCCTGAAAACTTACAGAGAAGGAGTCTTTCACAGAAGGGAGGCTTGAGAAAACAGTTGGCAACAGCTGTATCCCAGGGAAAAGCCTGGAACAAAAATCCATGAAGAAGGTTCTTGAATGTGACACTTTCAAATTATAAGTTGAGACTCACCCATGTGGCCACCCCAACTGGTGGAGAGTTAGAACACATTTCATGTGTTAATGTGCCAATTCTGATACTGAGGAGGAAGTGTGGAACAGGCCCTGAGAAGATAAGAACTGTCTCTGTCCATGAAAAAGGTCACAGAAGTGCTCCAAACAGCATCTGGTTCCTGCAGGCAGCTAGAACTGTGGGTTCCAATTGTAACAAGAACCCCAGGGACCAAATAGAAGCTTGCACTCATTTTCCTCTGTTTAGGAAGTTGCCTAAACCTGCGAGGGCCACCTGCGGCTGCTGCATACAGGAGTCAGCAAAAGCACAGCTGTCGAGCCACAGCCGTGGACGAGGCTGGGTACCTGGAAGTGGGGAGCAGGGAACAGGAGGCAGCCAGGCAAGGAGACACTAAGGTGTGCTGTGCAGGGCACCAGCCCCTTGGCGAGGGCCACCGTTATGCATCACACACATGTGGCAAGTCCCGGCCCAAGCCACTGAGGCAGTGCGTTGACGCTGTCTGCGTGGGTAGGTTTCGTCTTCTACAGAGCAGAGATGAAAATGCACACTTCACGGTTTATACTGCGAGCACTGAATTCCAAAAGCTGAAAGGCTTCTTCAGCCATGTGGAGCCGCTGGTACAGGGAGCAAAATGGAGAGCCAGACAGGGATCCCTGAGCTCCAGGCACTGCCTTCATGCCATGGGGGCCGGGCCAAGACACACGGCTAGTTCTAGTGCTGCTTCTGCTTCTAGTTCTAGTAGGAAGAAAAACAAATTAAGGCCGGGTGTGGTGGTGCATGCCTGTAATCCCAGCACCCGGGAGGCTGAGGCAGGAGGATTGTTGTGAGTTCGAGACCAGCCTGAGCTACAAAGTGAGCTTAAGGCCAGCCTGAACTGCATAGTGAGACCCTGTCTCAAAAAGACAAAAAAAAAGAAAGACAAATTAGTTTGAGAGGACAGTCTGTCCCAGAGAGATAGACTGTGGGTTGGGCTTAGGGTAAAAATGGAGCAAAGTGGGCAAGTGGGTGGATGGATGGCTTTGAGAGATGAGATATAAAGTGGGGATAGCAGGGAAAAGAGGGCCAGAGAGGTGCTGCCCACACTTCTATCTCCAGCAGTAGGTTCAGAAGTGTGAGTAGCAGCTCATTCTACAAAATAGAGACAAGCAGAGGTGCTCTAATGGAAGTAGGGTGGGGTCCCCAAAAGCCTGTGTGCCCATGCTGTCCCCTGTGGTCCCCAATGTCTCCCGGAACATTTGGGCTGAATGTAAAGCTTGAAAACATGTCACACTGAAGCAGCTTTCACCTCTCATCCCCTTGGGGTGTCCATCATGCTAGCAGGGAAGACAGGTATGAGGAGGCCATAAAGGAGTGGGTGGGTAGGTGGGGTGGAGGGTGGAGGGAGAGCGACACCTGCTCCACTGGCCAGGTGGACAGATGCTATGACGGGCCAGCACACGGGTGGGTAATAAGTCCGGGTGAGTCCTGGGTGGTGCACCCCACATACCAGGTGGTCCCTTAGTGAGCAGCACTGCTTTATGAATTTCTTCCTCCTTCTCTCACTTAACCCTCAGGCAGATGTAGTGGAAGTGTCAGTGCCTTTATTATAGTTGACAAAACAGAGGTGCAGGGAGACCAACCAAATGGGACTGGAGTGAGAATCTCCTGTCTTCCTCTAAAGCTCTTCCCTTTTACCACCAAGGGGATTGAGTTTGTGGTCACAAGTGAGAGAGAGAGGGAGGCAGAGAAGCTCTGGCCTGACCCCCAGGGGCAAGGCCCCTTGGGAAGGGGAACAGAGCAGGAAGAAAGTCGCCTTCACCCCTTCTCTCTCCTTCCTTGCAGGGCAAAGTATTTCTGTGGGAAGAAACTGAACGGAGACATCGAGATCCGCGTAGAGCAGGTAGGTGGGGCTGAGCTCCGCCACTCGCCCTTTTCCAAGGCTGGGCCATTCTGGAAGCAGCCTTGGTCCCACCCCTTTTGATAATGAATCAAGATAAGCAAGAGGGTCCTGGCACTGGGAGTTCATTGAATTCCAGATTATTTGGTTCTATAGTTTGCAGCCTTTTCTCTTAGCAGCAAAATTTCCAAAGGAAATGACAAATAACAGCTAATTCTACCTAATAGAGACAAGCAGAGGTACTCTAATGGAAGGGGGATGGGGGCCCCAAAAGCTTGTGTGCCTGTGCTGTCCCTTGAGAGCATGTCACGTTGAGCCAGCTCTCGTCTCTCATGCCCTTGGGGTTGGTCAGGCGACTTAACTTGTCTCCACTGCAGTCTCCTGCATCGCTGTGGTCATCACACTATCTAAGCCCCGAGACAGGCGGGAGGTGAGAGCCCGAGCTCTTCTTGTTGCCTTTGTGGCTAATGTTCAGTGCCCTGATTACGTGGGAAGAAACACAGCTCTGCTCGAGACCAGACAGGAAGTCAGGGGCAGAGTCGGGACCAGAAGCCCCGGGTCCTGGCAGGGGGCTTCATGGCAGGGGAAGTTCCTGTCAAGCTGAGGGGCAGACTTGGGGTTCCAGTCCCGACACTACCCTAGGCTGTGTGGCCTGGGTGCACCCGGGTGCTGTGCACCAAGCCTTGGCTCCTTTTCCTGGTTCCTTTTCTTGCTCTTCTCTGTCTTCATCTCTGTTGAGGTCTTGTTATCCTTGTCCTCCTTCTCCTTCTCCTTCTTCTCTCCCTCTTCCTCCTCCTCCCCTTCTTCTTCCTCCTCCTATCTTGACATCAAGGCCCAGGAGTAGATAAGACAGACCAGGTTTTTGTCATGAAGTGAGCTGAAGACAGCCGAGGGACAGGACAAGGGCTGGCTGTGATGGCCTCTCCCCTCCCTGCCCTTCTTGAGCTTTGGGTGTCTGGGGCACAGAAAGCGCTCAGCATTAGCCAGCCCTGCCTCGTGCTGAGGCACTATGGTTTGGATTTCAGCTTGACCCTGGCTCTCAAATGAAGCCACTGTCCACTGATTTTCCCTTCATGGCAGAAAGTGGGTTATTTTTGTTCATTTTACAAATATTTGTAAAGTGTCTATGCTAGCTCCTGCAGGGACTAAGGGTACGGAACATGGGCAGAATCCCAGGGAAGCGGTCTAGGAGGAAAGGCCAGGCGAGTCTGAGGATAGCCCCAGTCCCACCACTGTTGGGGCAGCCACGGGGTCCAGGGTAGCTTGCAGGAGGGTGGCTGCCTGGCCCAGATAAGGATGGGCAGGGTTCTAGCAAGGGTTGGAGCACTGAAAGAGGTATAAGAGGGTAGGCATTGAGCTGGTGGGCTTCACAGCAGCCATTCCGACTCCCACACCAACTCCCGCTCCACCCTCCACCTCCATGCTGGCGTCTTCCATCTACTATCCACCTACAGAGCAGGCACAGGCTCCTGGTTTCCCTGCATGCCACACTCATGCTGCTGACCAACCTATAACCCTGTTATAGGTTAAGGGAGGTTGCTCATTAGTTCCAAGGCTGGTGAATCACTGTGCCTCAAAAGTCTGGGTTTTCCATAAACCCCTGGCACATGCTCAGTGCAGCTGAGCTGGCCCTCACTGTCCCCACTGCAGTAACCCCTCTCAGCTTAGTGCCTCCCTTAACCCAGCCTGCAGCCCCAGCTTCTGGAGCAGGAGCCGCAGATGGGGTTGCCCTGAGAACAGCTTGTGAAGGGACCCTGGCGATTTGGCCAGAGCCAGAGGCTGTGATCGTGCTGGGTGCTTCGGCAGATTTGGCCTTCCTGACTTCCTGCCAGGCCTCTCCTTGGACACCAGGAGGTCATTAAGCCAGGAAACCAATTAGCAGGTCATTTGGGATGTTGTCCCTGAAAGATGGAGCTTCCCCAAGCCACCCTGGCGTCTGTATCCTTCCTCGCTTCCCATCTGGAATCCTGGACCAGTCCCATGAGCAGCCCCCAGGAAGCTTGTGTGCATTCTGCGGGGCTTAAGGAAAAGCTTAGGACAGAAGCCACTGTTTAGTCTGAGCTGGCCTCAGAGTCAGGGAGCCTGTCTCTCACTAAGGACTGAATTAACCAGATAATTGCACTGTCTGAGTTTTGCTAGACACAACAGGAGAGTTAGTTGTGGTTGGCTGGAAGAGAAACCTCTGTCCCTTCTCTCCATCCTTGTCCCCCAGTTTAAAAGTGCTTGTCTGGCTCTCCCACCCAGAATCTGGGGGCCCTGGTGAGGTAGGAAAGAGGCATCATTTTGCATCCCACCACCCAGAACTCCATGGGGACCTGTGGGGTCTTCACAGCAGTGTCCTGGGGAGTCTTAGAGGATCAAGCCAGCATGGATGGTGTGTCAAGCTCTCCTCTGTTTATATTTGAGGCAAAGGGTCTCCATACCCTCAAGCACAAATCACTGTGTGTGAGGCAGTTGATGGGTGGATTAATATTGACTAAGTGGACTCACAGTAGCTGGGGCTGGGTGGGATGGACCTAGGGTGCGAAAAGAAAAGGGAAAGACTGCCATCACTGTGCTCTCAGTCTTCCCTTGGTGGTGGAGCCTCCAGGACGCAAAGAGCAGCAGAGAACTGCCGTAGCTGAAAGGCGAGGCAGGAACGGAAGCCAGGTGAGCTGCAGGCCCACGTAGGAGAGCCAGGCCCTGAGGTCCTAGTCGTGTGTGGTACTGGAGCTGGATAGAGTTAGGTGAATGGCTGTCCATCCTCTGCTTTTTTTGTACTTCCTCAACAGACACATCTCCTAAAATCAAAAGGGTGATTTTGTTTTTTAGAATATGTATTTTAGGGGGCCAGAGAGATAGTTTAGCAATCTAAAGCATCTGCTTAGGCAAACTTAGGCAAGTGCATGAGGACCTTGGTTCAATCCCTGGCACCACATGCCAGGCCAGCCCTGCCCCCAGGATGGGCTGAGCCAGCCACAAAAAATAAATGAATAAAATAAAATATGTATTAGCCATGGATATAATTCAATGGCACAGTGCCTGTCTGGCAACTGTGAAGTCCTAAATTCAACTCCTGATATAAAATACGTATTTTAAACACTTCAGACACTAGACAGGTTGAGTATCTCTCATCCAAAATACTTGTGACAGAAGTATTTCTGCATTGGAACTCGTTCAGATTTTGGAATGTTTGCACCTGCATGGCATTCCCTGGTGGGGCCCAAGTATGAACGTGTCCCAGGCACACTGTGCACAGCAGCCTGAGGGCAACGCCGGGCAGCGTCCTCAGTGCACCTGCACTTCGACTGCACTTGGTCACAGGATGTCAGGGGAGGAATTTTCCACTCGTGGTGTTCCGTGGACACTCCAAAAGTTCTGGATTTTGGAGCACTTTGGGTTTTAGATTTTCAGGTTGGGATGTTGAGCCTGATTTTATGTGTTTTCATATTCATTTCAGCCTGCAGTCCATAATTTGTTCCAACATAATCTTTCTTAGAAGTACCATAGCTACAGATATTGACTGCAAAACTGTGTAGCATTTTATAGAACACATGTTGATGAGATAAAGAAATGGAGGTTGGATGTGAATTCAGCTTGTGGATTATTAGCTGGTTGAAGATCATCCTTGGCTTGGGACAGTTCCTTGAAAGAGATGCCCTTGAAAAAAATGTGTCTAATGGTTGGACAATGGGCCCCACCCTTGGCTCCTTCTGTGCCTTCTTCTTCATATTAACTTGTGAATGACAGTTGCTGAAAACTTGAAACTGAGTGTGAGTGTGATTATAATAAGCTGATCCCCCCAATCCTCCTCCTTTGCACCTGAGTTTTTGAAGGGGAGCCTGTGTTGTACGCCCATTAAATGTGACCATGTCAAATGTAATCTGGCACATACACTAGCTGCTCAGGAAGCTATTGGTGTCACTCTTCCTCTCTGGACCTGGTGTCACTTCATGACAGATCTTCAAAGAAATGCAGGACAGCAGTAGCCCGAAGCCCCCACCACATATGCCACCTGCGGCCGTGCAGCCTGCTGGTCAGATTCTAGTGAGAGGTCCAGGTGTGCTGTCACACTCTTCAGGGAATCATCATAACCTGGGTGCTGCCTAAAGAGTGAGGAGGAGCTTGAGCCTGTGGAGGGCCTGACACAGTCTGCCCCTTGGCTCTCACACTGCCCTTCTGCTTTCCCATACTCATCTGAGCACTCACTTTCACCTAGCATATCTTAGAGTGTGTTCTGTAAGAGTAAGCCTTGTTCTTGTTAATAATTGCCTAGAGTTCACTACGACTTGTTTTACATAATTTTACTATTACAAACAACACCTACATCATGTCAGACATTTGTCAGTGTTTCTGCAGAATTCCTTCCTCGAAAGAGAATAACTCATTCAGAAAAAGTGCACTTAGTGCATACTGTCACATACCCCAGGGGTGAAGGAGTTTGCCCCCAGCTGCTGAATTGCCCCCAAAGACACTTGTCAGCCTTGAGTCCTTCTCTGGAAGCTCCTCAGGTGAGGAGAGATGCCTCACCAAGGTCACATCTCTTTCCAGGGATAGTTATATCAAATGATATAAAGACCTGGCCTTACACCCCAATTTGAGGCAACACCAAGGGGCTGTCTCCCCTCCAGAGCTGTTTGTGGAGTTGGCTGAGCCTTTGATGTGGCCCAGCTTCTCTGGTGCATGCAGTGCTGGTCCTTCCTTTTCTACTCTTCTGGTGATGGTGATTTTCAGAGCTCTTCCTCATAAACCTTCCTGAGGTCAAAGCCCACCACAGAGTTCACATCCCAGCAAGACCACTCCTGAGTGTGCACCTACAACTTGGTAGTTCCAACAGAATCACCCTCCTCAGAGCATGTGTGCCTAAACAGCAAGACTGCTTAGGGCTACATGCCTGGGACTCTGCATGACCGAGGAGTGCTGGACTCCATCCCAGGCAGCTTGCCTTCCCGCTCCAGGCCTAACATTGATGCTGAACTCTGAAGTGCTGCATATTTTGATCTTTTTGTTTGACCTCCTCATGTTTGATATTCACCAGACTTGTGTTTCTCTGAAGATCTGAGTCTGGTCGCTGTGATCCTGTAAACCTTGTTTTGTTAACATAATCTTGCAAGATTTATTTGTTTGGCTTAGCTTACTCTGACCTCAAACATTCTGTTTTATATTATTTTTAAAAGCATACAGGTCTCTATGGAGGTCTTTTTCTTTTCAAATCTAAGAACCAGTTGGGAGAGTTTAAAAAAAAAAACAACAGGTGTGATCCTAGGATATTTTAGCAAAGCCATGACTTACTGGAGCCCCAACTCTCCTTAGCCATGACATTGACTAATGCGGGGCTCTCAGCTCCCTGGCCTACTGCGGCCCACCAACTTTAGAAAGCTGTGGAAATGGCAAGACACTAATAGTGGTGACCGCAGCAAACTTCCACTGAATGTGCACTGCATGCAGAGAGTGTGATGACGCCTCTTGTATGAGAACTCATTCAATCTGCGCGGGCTATTTCTGAGGAAACAGGGCTCCCAGAGCTCCAGTGAATTTCCCAGTAAGAATGTGGAGGGGCTGAGATTTGAGTCCAGGTCTGGCTTAACCCTAGTAGGCCTATCTGCATAATGCCAGCTTGGGTGCACCCCCCAAAGCTTGTTGCTGTCCCCGCTTGGCTCCTTCTGAGTCCCACTCCCACAGTCCTTCCCTCACTCTGCTCTTTCTATCTACTTGGTAAATTACAAATTCGTATGCTGTCCTTCCAGTACACCTGCCTTTTCCTGGCTAACCCTACAGACTCTTCCTCACCACTTTCCATTTCTGGCTCATTGCTTCATAGTTCCTCTGCTCAAGCAGTGCTCCCTGTTCTTGCTTTCTCCCAAAGGTCATATTCACTGCTGGGAATTCACTAAGTGTAGAATGGAACTTTTAACTACTGATGACTGCAACAGCTGACACCAAGGAGCCAGACCACGAGAACTTGAATCCCAGCCTCACCACTTCCTGGCTGGCCTTGGGGGTGATTTGCCTTCCTTGTTTCTTAGTTTTCTCATCTGTAAATATCAATAACAAGAACTTACAGAGCTGTGCAATTGAAATAAACATCCACATCTGAAACGCTCAATGCAGAGCCTAGCCTGGAAAGCCCTGCTTTTGCAATCTCCGGCACATCCCTGGACGCATCACCTGAGTACTTTCTAGGTTTCAGTCTCTTGGATCACTCAGAAGTGAGAAGGATCTAACATATGCTACAGTAGTTTGCAGTGCAGTTGGTAGGCAACAGATGTAAGCAGATCATGTTTCCATCATTTACACTGTGTCTGGTCCTCCCATTGATGTGCAACACTCATTCAGAGCTGAGTCTAATTTTCTAACCTTTCCTTGATAGTGGACATCACTGATGCTGGTCCTAAGCAGGTATTCAGTAAGTGTTTATTGAGTGAATGTGTGAGAGACTCATGATGGAACAGAGTCATAAAAGATGCTGATGGACCAAAAAGAGTCCCTGGATATCATCCAATGTAGTGAACAGTTAAACAACGTTGCAGATAGGGTGGACTATCACCTGAGTCCACCCTATCTGCAACTTTGGCTTTGGGATTCATTCAAATGATTTGAAGCACACTTGTTGGTGTGCCTGGGTTAGATGTGGAGATGAGGCCCTGGGATTGATGTCTAATCCCTGGTGCCTGCCTCTCTGGAGCTGCTCTTTGCCCTGCCTGAGGACACCATAAGCCAGGCAGCCTTCCCCACCAGGCCTTTCCCCCATGTTTCTGCCTTGGAGCCAGCTGACCATGGACCGAATCATCCAAAGCAGGAGCCAAATTAAGCCCTCCTCCTCATCTAAGTCATGGTGTCCAGTGCTGTGGACAGCCATGAGAAAGCTGGTTGATACCCAAAGCTGTCAGCAGGGTGCAGCTGCTGCAGTGGTGGTGCCAAGGCCTTGTGGCTTAGAAGCCTTTGAACTGGTTTGTAGGAGGAACCTGGGAGTGTGGAGGTGCCAGCTAGAGAAGCCCTAGAATGCAGTAAACAGAACTCTGAGGGTGATACTGGTCAGAGCTCAGGAGATCTGAATGTTGATAGGAACGTGGACAGCAAAGGCCAGGCTCAGAAGGTTTCAGCTGGGAGTAAAGATTCTGTTGGCAGTTGGAATAAAGGCCATTGTGTGTTATGCCCTGGAAGAAAGTTCATCCATTTTGCCCATGTCCTGAGACTTTGCAGATGACTAAGATTAAGGGCAGTGGACTAACTAATCTGGTGGGAGAAATTGTAAGACAGCCTGAAATTGTAGCTGAGACATAGGCTGTGCTACCTACTCTTAGCCAGGTTTATGAGTAGCAGAGGCAAATAGAGGAAAAAAATTGAACCTCAATTTTGGCCCAGAGGAGCCATGTAGAAAATTGGAGCCAAAAGAAATCATTGCATTAAGAAGAAAAGTAATTTGTATAGGAACCGTGTTGCAGGGATCAGCACCACTAAGAAAACTAAGTACTGGCACAGGAACAAGAAGAATGATGTGTTGAAGGCACCTCAGAAATCAATAAAACCCCACTGACCACTGACTGGGGGGTGCAAAAGTGTTGGCCCCTCACTGAGGAGGGAGTCCCGAGGACTGCTGCTCAAGAAGAGCCTCCCAGGGAACTGGCTCGCCAGGCTCGTTTCACTGTTTTCAGCCACTGGCCTGGTCGAGGATACTATTGCCACAGTCCAAAGGCTTCTGGCTGCTGCTTCCACTGACAGTAGACCTTGTCAGCATGGCAAATGCAGGAGTTGTGGTGTCAGAGAAATTTCCACCCAGATTTCAAAAGAAGGCCTGGGAAGCTAGGCAAGGAACTCCCCGCGGGCAGTGTGTGAAGCCGTGGACACGAAACTGAAGGCCCAGTGGAGATCCTCCAAGGCTAGAGTCATGCACAATCTGCTGAGAAAGGTGCAGAGACAGTGAGGGAGCCAGCCCCAGCCAAAGCGAGTGTGGCTGCAGCAGCAACCCCTCTGCATGTGGCTGAGGCCTCCCTGGTCCACGGAACTCTCATCTTTACCACTGTGTGTTCTGAGTGCCAGGTATTCAGCCGTAAGATGAAGTGTTGGGCTAGGTCTTGGTATGGCCCAGCTCTTTTATTCCTCTACTTCTACCCTTTCAGAATGGAAATGTTTACCAAGTACCACTGACTTTGGGATTACATGACTTGTTTCTTACTTTTACAGAGGGTTACAGCTAAGAGTTTATCTTGAGTCTCAGTTCAGACTGAGTTGGACTTTTGAAAATTGCTGAAACTGTTAAAATATTTTGGAGGGAACTGCTGTGTTTCCTGTTTTACAAGGACACTTACATTATGCAGACTTATGGGCTTGCTCTTGTCATTATTTGGGAATTAATCATGGCTTAAGGAAATGTGTTTGGGTATGAAGTTGACAGGAATGTGGCTGATGTGGGTGAAATGTCAACTTGACGGGGCTTGGAGTTGCCCAGGGAAGCGGGGGGCACACTTTTGCTTGTGTCTGGGTGAGGTGTGGGGTGTGGCCTTGAAGTTGGTGCCCAGTCCCTGGCCCCTTCCTCTTTGCTGCTGTTCCATGCTGTCCCCCAAGGATCCCATTAATTGATCATCTTTGCTCCACCACACCCATCCACCATGATGTTTCTGCTTAGAGCCAGTCAACAACAGACCAAATCCCCTTGGACCATGAGCCAAATGAAACTTTTACCTCCTGGAAATTGTGGGCATCAGGTGTTATGCCCGGGGATAGGAACGCTGACTGAGGAGGAGAAGCATCGAGAGCAAGCACGTACATGGATTTCCTCTTAGAGTCCAATGTGTGGAGCTCCCAGGCTCTTATCTTTCATGTCCCTGCTTTTCCTACTTCCTTTCTCCACTTGCCAATGCTGTCTTTTGCCTTCCTCTTTAAGAAGCCATGTGCCTTCTGATGGTTTTAATATCAAACAGATTGATCTAATATTCTAGTCAGGAGGTGCATATTTCCACACTTACCTGTGGGAGGCCTTCGTGTTGGGAAGAATCCGGCTGGAATTCTCAACCCTGGCTGATGCCAGAGGAGAAGAGCAGGCAGTATGGCTGGGGGAGACCGATGGCGTGCTGCCCCCTGATCTACACAGCAGGGTCTACCGTGTTCATGCAGATGACCCTCCAGGTCCTCTTCATCTTCCTCATTAGAGGAGACTTTAGATCCTGGCTTGGCTGCTACACCCATGGCCACCTGAGGTAAATCTTGAAGAATTCATTGCACATTTGGGGGGAAGTACACCAGGAGGATTGAGACTTGGCTCAGGCATTGTGTGCAGAGATGAGAAAGATGACTGTGAATCAGAGAGAGTCTGTGCCTGTGCACAGGACCCCACCACTGTTAGCCGCTTTTCATTGTACCTACCACTCCATCAGCATTCGCCCTGTGCCCGGAAGTGCCATTGATCAGTGAGAGTCCGGTGGGAAGTGGGTCGACATTCTCAAGGAGAACTCCACAAGCTCCTTAGCTTCTTGAGGGATGTGTAATAAATAATAGATAGAGGTCACCTTCTCCAAGCCCGCTCCTCCACTCAAGAGACTGTCACAGAGCCCTGCTCTGTACTTGGTCTTAATGACAGAATCAGATGCCCAATGGCACTGGGAAAAGAGAATTAAGGTGGTGGCAGGGGGCAGATGTAAGCATCAGGCTTCTAGCTAAATGGTATGTTCTAAATCCCCACTTGCCAAATGTGGAGAAAAGTTCAGACTATAGAATGAAGGAGAAGGGGTGGTGAGAGATAAAGCTGGAAAACCAGTGTTTTGGTTACTTTTCTTGTTCTTGAGACAAAATATCCAACACCCAAAGTTAAAGGAGAAAAGGTTTATCTGGTTCAAAGTCTATAGACCTTTTAGTCCACAACTGGCTGGCTCCGAGGCAGGGTGGCATTGAGGAGGGGCATCGTAGAGGAGAAGCGGTGCATAGCAGGCAGAAGGCAGCAGAGCCGCTGCACAGCAGGCAACAAGTGGTACGTGACCACGTTTCTTTCTGTCTTGCTGCTTCATTTGAGCTACCCTTCCATGGTGGAGCACCCTTAATCCTACTCAGAACTGCATTACTAAGTTAGTCCTTGATCCCAACATCATGATCCAGCCAGCTCTGAAGAGCCCCTCCTCTAGCAGCATGAGGTGTTCGGGGACATCTAGATGCAGCCCTAACAAGCAAGTATCAAGCACTGTGTTGGAGGTGTGTGTCCGGGCATGTTTATTAGTCAGCCCCCTCCCCTGAGACCACCTGAGAGAAACAACCTAAAAGGAGGCAGAGTGTGTTCAGGCTCAAGGCTCTGGAGGTCTCAGAGCGTAGGCAACCAGCTTTGCTGCTTTGGGCCTAGAGGAAGACAGGCTGTCGTGGGGGCGGGGCCTGTGCAGGGAGCTGGGGAGCAAGGGGGTGAGGCTAGAGACAGAGGTTGTCTCCTAGAGGCCATGTGGGGATGCATTCCTGGTTGTTACAGCTCCATGGTGATGTAAGTGCAGCGCACATCTACTTCAGAATGCTTGAGTTTTGTGGCTTAGAACTGGGCCACATAGAATGGTCAGGTGAGACTTGAGGCAGACCTGGTACAGGAAGATCCCTGGTCCTCAGATGCCTAGATGAGAGGTTCAAGGAGGACGTCAGAGGACGCCTGTGGGCACAAGGGCTACTGAGGCATCCTCGAGCCATTTTAGCTTCCTCCTTGACCTGTACTTGCCTTTGAGAGGCGAGTACCTGTTTTCCTTAGATCAGGGGGTGGAGTTAGACCCCTAGGATGTGCTTGAGCTGGCACCACTTCAAAGCTCCTCACCGCCAGCCTCCTGGCGTCCGCTGCGTAAGCCCACCCTGTGCCCTGGTTGCTCCATGCTCCGCATTCCTGCCGGCTCCTACCCCACAGCTTGGGCTCCCCGAATATACCAGAGTCACAGCTCTGTCCTGCAGCCTTGGCCTGGCCACTGTCCACTTGCTGCCCCAACTACACTCCCTGGAAAGAGGAGCCTGCTGGCTCTTGCAGCCCTGCCAGCTGCCAGCCCGGATATGCTTCCATGAGGCCTTGCCTTTGCATTACAGCGGGATCAGGGTCATTAATTAACCCAGGGTGGAACCTATTATGAAACCTCCTAGAGAACTGGAAAGAACCAGAGGGACTTCTGACTCGCAGCAGGGGAAAATGCCTTTTAATTGACTTGGATGCCTTCACTGCAGAGCTCTGTCTGGCTGTTATGCTAAACTGGAAACTAATCTATGAGATTGTCTAAAGAACCTCCCAGCCCACTGCAAACAGGTCTCCTGAGGAGGGTGTGGGGTTGCCACACAAGCAGGACCGCGGTGGAAGTGGCTCCCCTTGGCTGCACATAGCCTGGCTATGTGGTCCAGGCCTGTACAGAGGGGGGTTGAGGAGAGCCCCAGGTCCTGCTTTGGGTAACGTCCCCTGGGGCTGGGCTAAGGCTGTGCTTACTTTGGAGTAGAATTCAACCTGGACTGGACCTGTGCTGGAGCCTTGCCTTGGGGACTTTACGGGGTAGCATAAAAGGTGCCCACAGTGTTGAGGTAGCATGCATGGCACTGTCCTGCCTGGGGCCTGGAGGTCTGAATGGCCCCAGAGGCCCTGTTCAGAGTTCCAGACCTTCCTGCTGTCTGACCTGGAGACCTGAGGTCATGGGAGGACAAGGTGACTTGAGTGTCAAGCATAAAAGGCTGGTCTGTCCTAAGCAGGTTCAGAGGGTGATGGGCCAGGCCCCTCTTGCACCCTCCCCACCTGTCTCCCCACTCCTTGCTCCTGTCCTCCCAATCCCCATCTTGTATTCATACTCCCAGGCCATGGCATCAGCAAGCCTCTGCTCCTTGGAAGCCCCTTCCCTAATTTTGCCATAACTGTGTCACAAGTCAGCACAGATATTGCCTCCTGGCCATGTGGTCAGTGTGCCTCTTGCAAGTCCACCTACCCTGGGTCAGGTGCTAGGGCCCCACGGGAATTAGAGGCAGACAGAAGCTGTACTGATGGAGCTCAAGTCCAATCAGATGGATAGGTATCAGCCTGCCTCTCTCTCTCTCTCTCTCTCTCTCTCTCTCTCTCTCTCTCTCACACACACACACACACACACACACACACACACACACACTGCTAAGAACTGCTCTAGATACAGGGCTGTGGTAACACACAGTGTGGAGATGGGCAGTGGACACTACTTCAGGCACATGATTGGTGTTCCAGGGTCCACATACATAATCTGCATAAATATTTCTCAAGCTTATTTGAAGCAGGAAAAAGAGAGCTATAGAGAGAGGTCAGGTCTCTTGGAGGCACAGTGACCAGCCCAGGTGTCCTTCCACGTGGTGAAGGACATGGTGCAGCCCTGGTCCAGCAGGAGGGTGTGGGCTGAGCAGTGGCTCTGTTGCAGTGCAGAGAGAGCCATGCCATGGACCACCCCTAAGCAGCATCCACGTGAGCACATGCACTTTTCTCCACAACCCCAACAAGCAACTGCAGGTGGAGCTGAGACTGAGGCATGGAGGTCCTGCCCAACGTCACACAGCAGGCTTTGCCACAGCAGGGGTGGGGACACCCCCAGCCCACTCTGGCTCCTGTGAGGAACGGGGCTCTGGGGACAGCTCCTGCTTGCATATGTTGCTAGGTGCAGAACCCAAACCACCACGCCCTTGCCTCCCGCTTCTAAGTTGGCTCTGGGAGGTCCAGGGCAGAGATGGCAACGAGAGGGCAGCAGGGGCAGAGCAGGATGCAACTAGAGGCCTCCATGTGCCCCAGTGCTTCAGAACCCCAATGGGCCTTCAGGGGAAGTGGGGCTGGACCCTGCAGGCCAGCTGCTACAGCACACGCCCCTCTCCTCCCCTGGCCTGTCTCTCCACAGCAGCTCCAACCAGCATGAGGGAGGCTGCAGGCCATATTCCCTTGTAGCCAGGGCACAGCTGCAGTGAAAGCCCTGTCCACAGAGCCCCACCCTGTACCCGCTGCCCAGAAAAGGCAATACCTCTTTCAGACCTGCAGAACTCTTTCAAAAGTATTTCTTTAGGGAACCCAGACAATACCCTGGGTTTCTAGAGCCTGCCCCTCCTCCCTGAGGGTCCCCATGATCTGCAGGGGGCAGTGAGGCTGTCAGGGAGCAGAGCTGCCCTAGGGACCTCCCGCCCACTGCACCTCACTATCTTGGTCCAAACAGGCAGGAGGCAGCTGCACCTTGCTTCACTGCCAGGAACACAAGGCACCTCCTCCCAACCACACGTACCCTGGACAGACACGCTTCTGCAACTGGCCCTCTTTGCCTGTCCTCACAATGGCATTGGTGTCCTCGGCTCCCTCTGTGGCTGGGCCCAGGCTCCTGGCTGTCTGTGGGCTGAAGGCCAGCACCAGGCAACACCATAGCCTCTACAGCACAGCCTGGCCATCTCCTGCTCTGCCCAGAGGTCCCTGGAGTAAGGGTGGAGCCCAGTGATGAATGTGCAAGGCTCCCCCCTGCAGGCTCCGAGTCATGGAGAGCCCAGGTTACACTTCTCAGGGCCTCAGTCCATACCTCTGACTGCCACACACCTGCCTCCTGTGTGGCAGGACTCTGTCCTCCCCTCTTCACCATCTCCCCACCCTTAGCTGTGTACACTCTGGTGGCTTAGGATTCGGTTTGCTCTACCCCAAAACTTTGAAATTTGGTAGTTCCCAGTACAAATGTAGAGATAAGAGTACCAACACCCACACACTGCGAGGGAGACACTGAGGCCCCTGCCACGGTTACTCCCACACACCCCTCAGCTCTCAGCATCACCTTGCTGGGAGTTTCTGTGCCACTGAGTATGGCAGGCAGACAGGAGAGACCCTGGCTGGCAGTTGAGATGCACAGCTCCAACCCCGGATCCCACTCCGCCTGCCACAGCTCCTCCCTTGGGCCCTGGGTGCTCCCGTGCTGTGCATGCTGGTGTGGGTGTCCCTGCACCCCTCGCCTGCCCTGCCTGTGTGGGTGCTTCCCCACAGTTACCATAGAGTCCTGAGGAGCAGCAGGTCCTCCTCCAGACTGTCACTCCTGGGTGGCATTTCACTGAGGGAAGGGGACTCTTATGGCTTCAGTCGAGCGATGCCTTAGAGGCAGGTGGGCTGCATGTGGATGGCATGGATGGGAGCTTGTCCCTCAGGACTGGTGGCAACAGGGGACTGGGCCAGGGTGCCACGATTTAGGAGTGTCTTCATTCCTGAGTTGGGCTGGCCAAAGCCATGCTGTGGTGCTTGGCTTGGCTTGGGGTCAGAAAGGGCCACATGGACCTTGGGTCGAGGTCCCTCACGTGGAGAAGGCACAAGCAGATCAGGCGGCCCTCTGCATCCCTAGAGGAAGCACAGTCTGCAGCAGAGCCAGGGCAAGTGTCATCCTTCACACAGCCCCAGCTGGACCCTGTGGCTGACCTTTCCCATGCTGGATGGAGGTCATGCACAAGGTGGTCGGGTGAGAGGAGCTGGCTTGGTGGGCATGGGATGGGAATGAGCCCGAAGCCCAGCACAGCCAGACCCTGTGCCCGTGTTGCTGCCACACAGCTGTGTGTCTAGTGCCATAGCTGCCCCTTGGGCCCAGTCACAGAGAGACTGGAAGAGGACAAAGGCTGGGCCTGACTCCTCACTGGGGCCACTGCAGTGCCAGCACTGCAGGTTGTCACAAAAGCACAGCGCTCCTGATGTCCAAGGGCTGCCACCCAGCCGGAGTCACCACTGGGCATCAGCAGTGCCAGGCTAAGCAGGACCCAGAGGCCTTGGTCAGGGTGCCACAGACAGCTGGGCTTCCCTGGGAAGGGTGTCCATGCAGCCCACCAGCACCATCTGAGGACAGGGCCGGGCAAGGGATGCCCCCCTTATTGCAGGAGAGCCCCTGAGTGAAGCTCCTGAGTCCCCTGAGATCCTGCAGGGAGGTGCATTGTCCCCGGCAGCAGACAGGAACATGACAGTCACAGAGGATGAAGTGCTCTAACAGCAGGAGCACGGGGCAGGTGCACATCCAGTGTCATCAAAACAGACACAGGTGTGGTTAGGATACCTGCGCAGCCCCAGCGGCCTCTGCTGTCTCTCCAGAGAGCTCTTTAGCTTCCACGTGGGTCTAGTTAGTGTGAATCCAGTATGGAGAAATGTTTTCTGAAGATGCTACAGTGTTGCTGTGTGCCTTGCTGGAGGGCCCTGAGCCCTGTGAGCCAGGTCTCTCAGCTTGAAAAGTTTGATGACTGATTTGCCATTACTGTCAAGAGTAGGTTCCTGCCTGTTGCATCCTGAGGGCAGCTCCTGGCACCTAGGACCTGCTTTAAAAACCATCAGGCACTGTAAGCTCTGTGCATGCTGGTGAATCTGTGCAAATTAGTTGGCACCATCGATGGGGCTGCACAGGGCCACATCTGGCGCGGCACTCACAGAAGCCCCGGCAGCTCTCCCCAGTGCTCTGAGCCCTCTTCAGCCTGGCATGCTCAGCTGTTCCCGCTGTCCTCCTGCTGGCAGTCATTGCAGCCACCACTGTGTGTGCTGTCCCAAGGGAAAACCAACTCACCTGTACCCTTTGAGTCAAAGCAGGTGTGCAATGGAGAAGGAGTCCTGGCTGTCACTGTTGGGCCTCTGGTGGCCAGGTTCCTTGAATACCCTCCTGTGCCCCTCCCATCCAGGCTTCCTCACTCCAGGTGTGATGTTCTCAGGCACAGACTGCAGGGTTCCAGAAGCAAGGGGACAGATGAGGTGCGTCCCCAAGACCCCATGGTCAGCAGGGCTCCGCAGCTGGTGGTGGTCACTAGACATCAGATGGCACCGTGAGCATAATGTGGAGCTCGCACCTCAGTGTGGAAGACCCCTCCCTGCCTCTGTTTGTTGATCTCGGGTGCAGGGCGGTTGCCAGCCTATCCCAGGGCAAGGTTCACAGCAGCTGACTATGTTGGCTGAGAGCACCTGGGCCCCTCAGAAGAAGGAGCCCAGAGGAGGAGGGGAGCCTTCCAAGCTGAGTCCCCAGGGGAGAAGCTGTCTGCAGAGGAATGTGGCAGGCTCCCCCAGGCGGCACAAGCACTCCTCCAGGAGCCGTTCATTGGTGCACTTGGCAACAGTAAACTCTGCAAACTGAGGCCTGGAGGCCAGAGCAGAAGCCTGTGGGACTTGCAAATCCGCTTGGAGGGAGAAATGAGCTGCATCCCATCTCAGAGCTCCTAGCGCCTGCTCCAAAACAAACACCTGGCTCCACCAGCAGGGCCAGGCTTCACCTGGCTTCCTTGATTCCTCTTAGAAACTCCGCATCTGTATTATATCAGACAGGCTGAATAACACGACTGAATGCAGGTGGGCCTGGGCTGCTTGGTGGTTTCAGAAACCAATAGGAAGCGGTGCTGAGCTGCACCAAGTCTCATGGAAGCTGGGCAGCCAGAGCAAGAGCCCTGGACATTGGGCATGGTAGCCAGAGGAAGTGGCCCCTTCTGTGGCTGAGCCTTGTCTGCTGAGCCCTCAGCAGCTCAGGAGGGTCAGCTCAGGCACCTGTCCCCTGGTGGCAGGCTGACGGTGGCCAGGGCGAGGCCCAGGCTCACATTACCAAGCATGAGGTCCTTCCGTGTCCTACCTCTCGACTCAGTCACCAGATCTGTCTTCCTGGCTGTCCCTGCACTGGCCACCTGAGCTCCTTGCTGGTCCTGCGCATCAAGGGGGGAAGATACAAATGTGGGTGAGGGTGCAGACTTGGAGCCAGTGCCCCACTGGCAGGAAGAGAGAAAGGCACAGCTCTGGGGAGAGCAGCACAGGGACTGTGTGAGAACTAGACACAAATTACCACGTCATTCCACTGTTGAACATCTGCACAGATGGGCCTAACGCAAGCTGAATGGAACACTATATACCATGCCCATAGCAACAACATTCGCAACAGCCCGAAGCTGGAAACAAGCCAAGTCTCCACCAACAGGTGAATGGATGAGCCAAATGTGGTACATCTGAGCCATGGAATACTGCTCAGTCCTCAGTAGGAGGGGGTTCCCACACATGAGCCATGGAAATGTCACCCCAAGTGAGACAGGTGGACCTGGGCCAGTTTTGTCCTGTTCCAGTCTCCTGAGATCCTGGAGCTGGCCAATCTGCAGACATGAAGCAGAGCAGAAGGTGCTGGGGCTTTCTAGGGATGAGGTAGAAGCTCTGGAGATGGTGAAGTGAGGGATGCACAGCATTGTGACTATGCCTAGCGTTGCCGGAGGATCCACCCGGAGGGATATAACCTGAAGGGTCAGTGTGGTCGTGGCCAAGAGTAAGGCCCTAGCTGGGTGGGAGGCCAGGGCAGGAGCCTCAGAGACCACATCGCAGAGGCTGGAGCACAGGGGCTGGGGTTCCTACATGTGTGCTTCATTTGAAATTGCTGCTTGTGCCTCTGCCGTGCCTGAGTCTCGCTGTGTGAGTCTCTCCTGGCCGTGAGAGCCCAGAGGAAGCAGGAAGCCAAGCACATGCGGAAGCAGGTGTTCCTGAGGGGAGCCACAGCTCCATCTGGAGCAGCCTCGTGGTCTGAGTGGTGAGGGCAGGGTCAGGATGTCTGCCTTGCACCGGGCTGTTCTTCATCCCCTGCCCCTTCCTAGTTCCTGAATAGCTGTAGACTAAAAGATGGAAAGCAGCCTCCATGGGCCTCTGCCCCCGGGCAAACCTCTCTGGGCGGCTCTTGTGGAGTCACAGCAAGGAAAGGAGCAAGCGGGACAGAACAGGAGCTCCTCCTGTGGACCTGTGCGGACAGTAGAGCTGCAGGAGAAAGGTGGGGCTGTAGCCAGTGTTTGGGGCTGCAAAGAGGGAGAGCTCAGCAGATGAGCACCCAGCTCATGGCCTCTGTGTGGCGGGGAACCACAGGGGACTTTCTCCAGCTAGAACAGACATGCAGCCAGAAAGTTCCAGGCAAGGACTTGGCCTGCTGAGTTCCCTGCAGGCAGGGCAATGTCACAGCACAAGGAAGGCAGCATGAACAGCCCACATAGAAGCTGGGGCCTGGTCCTACGTGCAGAGAACCCAGCTCTCCCACGGCGAGTGGCTTATAGCGGGCTCTACCAGGAGCCTTGTGGAGAGGGCATAGGTGGCTACACCTGACTCTGCCTCACGAGACATAAGCAGAGAACCCACTGAGCCGCCTGGACCTCAAGGTGCAGAGTGGGAAAGCACACCTGGGGTCAGGGGGTTCACCCAGCTCGTCACTGGGGTGATACGCAGGGCCTTGGAGGGAGTCAGAGTGTGCAGACAGGGTGGGGTTTCCAGTCCCCAGCCCCCCCGTACTCTGTGTCCCCACCACACGACAGTTTCACTGCCCCCCCCAGCTGAGCTCTTCCCATGGAAATGTAGCTTGGCCACTCACCCGCTCCTCATCATTACCGCCTGGTCCACCTGGCAGTGCCCTTCCCAGGGGTAGTTGCTGACCACATCATCGGTAGCCTCAGGGGCAGCACATGCTTCAACACCTACCGTGCACCTGGAGCTGGGCAGAGAGCAGTGACACTGTCTTGTAAAATAATGTGGCTCAGCATTGCTTGGCTCTGTGCTGGAGAAATAAATAAATAAATATTTTTTATTCTGGTAACTGGAAAAAGCTGAGGGAAGGACAGATGGCAGGAAAGTGGAAGGTCAGCTGGCCCGGGACACAGCCTGGCTGGCTGAGGTGGGGGCAGCAAGCCACAAGCCCAGCCTGGACTGCGGGGGACTTAGTGAGGGCTTCCTCAGAACAGTGAAATAAGTGTAAACTTAGAAAAGGGACCATGAGTAGCTGACTCAATGGATAGCTTTTTGTCTTAAAGATGAAGAGAATTAAAGAGGAGAAAGAGCGGGAGGGTCTCTAACACATCACCCTGGGTTAATGTCAAATCCAAGAGTTATCCTGGTCCCCAGAATTTCAAGACCAGTTTCTTTCTACTATTTTTTAATTATTTTGTGTATATACTTAATAAAATTTTTATGTAAGCAGAAAATTTTAGTTCAGTATTTTTCAGTTATCATCTGAAACAATGCTGGAAATTTTCCCCAACTGGTTTTAACCAGAGTAGAAAAAGAGCAAATATCTGGGCACAGGCTTAAATTTAATCCCAACACTGGGAAGCTGAGGTAGGAGGATCACTGTGAGTTCAAAGCCAACCTGGACAATATAGTGGGACCCTGTCTCAAAACAACAGTCCATTTGTCATAGCTAAATCTTGGAAACAACCCAAATGCCCAAGAATTGAGGAATGGATAAAAAAGATGTGGTATTTGTATATAATGGAGTATTACTCAGCTATAAAAAAAAAAAAGATAAACTCAAGGCTTTTATATAGGTAAGTGGATGCAACTACAGACCACAGTCGTAAATGAAATCCATCAGACCCACGTGGGTAAATGTTGTATCATCTCACAAGTATAAGAACCTGCAAGAGTAAATAAATTGAAAGGCACAGCAGATCCTGGGAAGGGATCTGTTCAAAAGGAAGGAACAACTGGAATGAGGACAAGGACAGAGAAAATGGAGGATGGAGTAGCTTAGATAACTGCGCTGCTGATTTCTGCTGGTCGATTGCAAGGAGCAGTAAATGCTTTTTTTTTCCTCTTTAATTTTTTAAAACTTTTTTGACTAATTTTGCCTGCTTATACCTGGTAATCTGAAAAACTAACCTGAAGACAATAATATGCAATATAACAACCATTGTTGAGTTCCTATCATTTTGTTTAGGGAAATCCTGCTTTTTCTAATGGGGTTTTCCACTATTTTTTATTCTGTTTAGAACAATAATAACAACAAAACAGGAAGAGCCCTTGTATGCTTTGTATGGCCCATCTACACGGAGCAGAGAATTAGTGCCTACCTTATTCTGGTGTCCTCGGATCATAGCCTAGGAATAGGAGGCATTTTCTCTCCCAAGGCAGAATGTTGGCAGTCTAAATTAAACTCCAAAAATCTTTGCTTCCCAGAGCAGTACAGTATGGAATTTTTTTTTCTGTTGAAAAGAAAGGAATCAAGCTCTCAACTGCCCTGATAGCGATAAATAGACAAAAACAATGCAAATGAGACAGTAGGCTCAAGGTCTCTGCACGGTGGAAAAGAAGCTAAACTAATCTGGTGGACCACTGTCCTGAGACTCCACGCCTTGAGGTGCTCCCAGACTGGGCAAAGCAACTGACCCCGCAGCTTGGAGGGCCAGGCTCCATTCGACCTACAGGGACTCAGTCTGCGGCCAGCTGGTCAAGTGCCTGGCAGGACTCAGAGCAAGCGAGGAGGAGCCCAGGAGGATGCCTCGCCCGTGCCCCACTCTCCCTCCCACCCACCAGCCCTCTCACCCCGCAACCTCTGAGCCTTCCGTCACCTCCTCCCAGCCCCACCTCCCAGAACACCCACGTCTGAAGCTGGAGCTCGAAGCTCGCTTGCACAATGAGGAGCCTGGCCGTGGTAGTGTCTGAGCGGGGACGCGAACAAGGATGGAAGAACATCGCACAGTCAGCTGTACCACAGGGACGATGTGTGAACGGTCAGCCATGAGAGCCTGCACGGCTCCCTGGCTGCCAAGCCCCCTTGTGCAACCTAGAGTGCACATGCAGGGAGACGTTTGGACTGACGTCACAGCAAGAGGATGAAGAGCGGTGGTCTTCATGGCCTTCTGCCTGCTGTCCAGCACTAGTTTGGGTTTCTTTCCATGTGAAATATGGCATCGCCTCACGTCCAGGCTCACGGCCTAGCTGGCCCCTGAGGTGGCTCGATGCAGGCTCTGGAAGAGACAGCAGATCCTCAGAAGAGAGCAGATTGCTTAAGAGGCACAGGCCCCGATGGTGTGGGTGCCTGGCACGGACAGTGGGGATCCCGTGGGGAAGATTCAGCCTGAGTGCGGTCTCCTATCGCATATTTGAAAAGTTAATCTGGGTGGGCTTATAGATTTCGCTGTGACATACAAGCAGCAAAGCTTGGACCAGGAAGCACTGGAAAATGTCTGTGCCACCCTGTAACAGGCAAAAGTGTAAGAAAAATTACAATAAAGACATTTATTGTAAACATCTGTGAAACCTTCTTAAACTGTACTTCAGTCATGGTGGTGCACGCCTGTAATCCCAGCACTTGGGAGGCTGGGGCAGGAGGATCACTGCAAATCTAAGGCCAGCCTGAGCTACACAATGAGTTTGAAGCCAACCTGAACTACACAGTGAGAACCTATCTTTAAAAAAAAAAAGGAATTAATTAATTTAATTTACTTCATGCACATGTGTGTATTCTTTAAAAATTATGAAAACAAAATCCACCGGATGGAAGTAGTTATTTGCAACTATAATACTCAATGAGGAGTCTGTTGAGCATATATTTTTAATTCTTACCAAGGCACAAACAAAAGCACAATATGGATGTAAGAAGGGACTTCGTGGGACCGGTCAATAGCCACCAAAGGAATGCAAACCAAAGCTGCAGCGTGCTGCCACTGCGAGAACAGCAGAGACTGACGTTGTGTGCAGCTCCGAGGGGTTCAGGGCTGCTGCAGCTCTCCTGTTGCTAGTGCATGTGTGAACCTGGGGAATTCATCACTGTTCTCTAAAGGCAGACAGCCACCTGCCAGTGACCCTGCAGCGCAAGGCCGAGGTGTGTCCCCGGGAAGTGGCCGAGTCCCTCCACCGCCAGAGGTGCGTGGCAGTGTGCCTAGCAGCTCTGGTCTTAGGGTCCACTGACCAGAAAGATCCTGGTGTCCACCATGAGCAGAAAGAATAGATACATTATTATCATTATACGTTCAGAACACATGGCAGGGAAATAAAGAGCGAAGGCCGCTCAGCCCCACCACAAGGGTGCTGTCTGGCTCAGAGCAGCGAGGAGAAGGCTGGCGCCAGAGCTGGTGCAGGAGGCTCCGTCCACTCAGCCTGCAGGGATGGAGCCGCAGAGCTCGGCCGGCCGTGAGGAGGCTGCTGAGGCCGGGTTGCAGCACCAGGCTCGGGCAGGCTTCCCAGCGTGGGCCCAGCTCCCTCTGGATCTGGGGACCGATCACACAACAGGACAGCGTCACAGTGCGTCACGCCGCAAGCACGCATCCTGGGCCGCTGCCATGTGGCTGTCATCCCTCTTCTAGCTCTGCTTCTGAGGCGCCACTCTGGGGCCAGCAGCCTGGTCACCTGACTCAGCAACATAGGGTTCAGCTGGACTGTCCCACGTCACGCGCTGGGTGAGAAAGGGTCCCAGTCCCACTTGGGGCCCTGTTATGCAATTTTACTTCTTCAAACGCTATAACTTCCTAGCATACAGTGCTAAATTTTGTTTTAAAAGCTAATTATGTTTTATGAAGGTTTTCAAACAAAACGATTTGTGTATACCGTCATACTTGCCGTATCTAGCTATGTGTGTGTGCGTGCACACGCGTGTGCGTGTGTGTGTGTGTACATGCATGTGCGTGTTGGCAGAGGGATCACTGCCTACAGAACTTCTGGGATTTGCAATCAGGTCAAATGTTTGGAAACAACTCTACTGTTGTCAGGAGAGAGCCTTTTGGGCACTCTTCCAGGCTGGCGTTGTTTTATTTTTGCTTTTGGTATTGTAGACTTTGCTAGTGGTCATGCTCACGGAGGCACTAGTGTTGTCTCAGAGCTTCTGCCTCCTGCTTCGTTTGGGCATGTTCGTGCCTTACCTCCTCATGCCAGCACTCCCTCCTGTGCTGCTGAGCTGGCTGCAGCCGGGCCAGGTGCTTCCTTTCCCAGACGTTCTGTTTCTCTGATTTCTGCAGGTTCTGTTTTCTACTTTTAAACAATACTTTTCTCCTCTCGCTTCATCACACACTCATGTCTCCCTCTCCACCCTAGAAAACATGAAGGGTGTTTCTCATAGCTGTTCGGCTTACTTCTACCCGCTCACTCCAAGGACTGCTCCTGCTGATGGGCTTCTGCTGGTTAGCACTGTATTTTCCTGCCTTGCTGTCTGTGGCCAGTTTTCCTAACTTTTGCATCATGGATGCAATGTGCCAGGTTTTGCTATATTCCTGTGAAGTTATTTGGAGTAAGCTTGAGCCATTCACAGAGCTAGAGAAAATAATCAGTCACACTAGCTTGCTGGGGGCCACAGAAATTCCCAAAATGTGGAGCTCGCAGTTTAAAACAGGGGACAAGGGGCTCCTGGGAATGGGGACCTTCAGATCTGGGCTGAGCAGGCCTGGGGCTCAGCAGCACGCTAATGGCCCTGCCTCTCCCAGGCAGAGCCAGTGCACAGCCTTATCACTCTGCTCTAAATGCCTATTCATAGGAGGAGTCTTCACCACTGACACCCATGAACAGGACTTCCCAGCCCCAGGAGGCCAGCAGATTGCAGAGCTGCAGTTTCCCTAGCTTCCTGCCAGGCCTGGAGTCATTTCCTTCCTTTCATACATAGATCAGTAACCAGCCGTGAGCTTGTGAGCTTCTCCTGGGAGGGGTCTTTCTATGTGGCTCTGAGCCCTGCACTGAAGCTCCAAGTCCTCAGCTCACAAGACCTCGGGGCTGTTTCCTGCCCCATGTCCTCCAGGGCAGTCTTGGGTCATTTTGCCTGCATCCTCTCTGCAGCAGTTGGTGGCTGTTCATTAGCAATAGTCAGACACACATCGCCCCAGCCCTTGTTCACACCATTTTTGATGCCTCAGTTTGCTCCCGCTAGGACATCACGAGTGGTGATGAAGACACTTGTTTCTTGGGCTTGGGCAAATTGGCTTCCACCCCAACCCTCATCTCACACACAGCCTTGACCTGCGAAGCTCAGGTACTACCCGCATAGTATAGACCTGAGACTCAGAGCAGTCAGTGGAAGGAGGGCTTGCATTTGGGCATGACCTCAGGGTGCATGTTTTTCCATTCCATGCTGCCTGCTGGGTACCACAGGAGGAGGGTGACACACCTCAGACAGCAAAGCCCATTAGGTCTGTGGTCAAAGGTGAGCTCGAGCAGGGGACCTCAAGGAGGCTGGCCATTCTGGGTGCCAACCCAGGGCGCCCCTCACCCCACAGCATGCATTTGCTGCCCTGGGACCCAACGTCCCCCTCCTGCTGGCCCAAAAGCCATGGCCAGAGGGGCACGAGGTGAGCCTCTGGCCTGGTGCCCAGGCAGAGGGTGTCTTCCTCCAGGGATGTTTTCCTGTCCAGGCAGGGAGGTGGCCCTGGTTCTGCTGCTGAGGCTGAGCTCCCTCCAGCTCCTTGCGGCTGAGCTGGCCAGCCCACCTGCCTGTAGCTCCTCTTACCTCCTCTCTGGGCCACACACAAGAGCACCGCTGTCCTCTGGGGCCCTCTGGGGTCCTGTCATTACTCTGTGGATTCACTAAGAACAGCCTCCCACCCCCTTCCCCCACCAGCACAGTGCTTAATGCTATGGGAGGGTTCAGGCCTTTGCTTGTGACTGCTGCTAAGTGGCTCCAGGAGAGATGCCTGGGAAGCATGAAAGGAAGTTCCCATCCTTGTAAGCTCATTTTTGTCTTTAACCAGGTTATTTTTAAGTCCCTAAAACACCCAAGCTGAACTGTATGGCAGTGAGGTGCAAGTGGACCCCACTCCAGGGATGGACTCTGCAGCCCTGGTGCAGTGCCTCTCCAGTACCTGGCTCCTGCCTCAAGCCCCTGTCTGGACACCTGAAAATTAAAGGCATTCACGGCACACAGTGCTTCACGAGAGTGGGAAGTCACATGTGTCATGGCCAGGAAACGCCCTTGGCCCTGCTGTGCAGGGCTCCAGTGGGAGTTGGGTCCTGCAGGTGACAGCATTATGGGTCCCTGTCACCTCCCCAAACTCCAGTTGCTGATGCAACTCCCTGGGTCCTCAGGGGGCGGCCTTGTTGGATGCAGCCCTTTAAAGGGGCTATCAGTTTGAATAAGCTCACCTAGTGTGTGTGCACCTGCAGGATTGGTGTCCTAGCAGGGAGCGAGGGGTGTGGGGCTCAAGTGGAGTATGAGGAGGAGATGGGGATGCTCGGGAAGAGAAGAAACTAGTGCTGCGGCATGAGGATCTCCAGCCTCCAGCCTGGGCTGTGGACAGGTCTTGTCTTTCTTGGTGGCCTCTTTCTGCTCCTCTCCCTCCCTCTTTCTCCCCTTCCCTCTCCCTCCCTCTCCCTCTCTCTTTTCTCTCTCTCTTGCTCACTCTCTTTCCCTTTCCCTCCCTCTCTCTCTGTCTCTTTTTCCCTCCCTCTCCTCCCTCTCTCTCCTCACCCCTCTCTCCTCCCCCTGCTCTTTCCCTTTCTACCTCTGCTGCGGTCTTCTGCACTTTCCCACCAACTAGCAGAAATACAGCTCCATATGTGTGCATTAAAAACAGCCACCCTGAAAAGAACTGAAAGATTCCCAGACACCCCTTGGAGGGAACTTCACTCCTATATCTGGGTGGCCTTCTGACCCTCTCAGGGTGACTGGAAGGGTGCAGACCAGCTTCTCCTGAACTCCCAGGTGGGGAGGGGGATGCCGTCAACCACCTGGAGGAGGTGCTGTGGCCCTGGGCCTCCAAGCCACCGTAGTGCTACATGGCCCCAAACAGCAGATTTCTGTCATAAACGTATTGTGACAGGGTTTGGTATTGTAATCGTGGAGCTGGATGGCTTCTCCCCCCACCCCAGGGGTCAGAAATGATAGGGGTGAGACACACAGTCCGTGGGCCAGAGGCCTGAGGGCTCAGGGCAATGTTGTCCTCCACCAGTTGTGTGACCTCAAACCTGTCACAGGCCCCTGTGCACATCCCTCTATGAGGAGGAGCTCAGGCAGCCTGGTGGGTGGAGGTGCCCTGAAGCCCAACTCTGGGGAACACGTGGGCACTGAGGTGTGGCTGTCATCATGTGCCCCAGTGCGACGGACCTGCCTTCTGTGCTCTCTCCAGGCAGAGTTCTCCGAGTTGAACCTGGCCGCCTACGTCACTGGGGGCTGTGTGGTGGACATGCAGGCAGTGAGGAATGGCAACAAGGTGGTGAGGTAAGTGGGACAGAGCTGCGGACCTGGCTCCTGCAGCATGCCCGCCCCGAGGTCAGGTGTCACCGTGACACTCAGCCGGGCAGTGCTGTGATGTCCAGACCGAGGCCGGGCCTGGAGTGATGTCTGAACTGGGCTCCACACTGGCCGTTTGGCCTTGTCCCCTGCTCTCCCCTCACAGAACTGTGACAGCAGTGTCTCTGTGAGGGCTGTGATATTTGTGTCAGCTCCCCTGGGGGAGGCCTGGTTACCCGAAGGGGGTGGTGAATTCAGGGTTTCAGGAAAGACATTGAATCCCACTTCCCACAGTGCACAGGCTGAGGTTCAGTCCCTCAACTACCAGACCTGAAAGTGCTGGGCTGGACCAATGGGAGGAGACTGTTTGTGGCCATAAATGACAGCACACAGGGCCTTGGGGTGTCCGCCTGTGTGTGAAGCCTCCAGGCACGTTGGACCAACAGCACATGCGCTGGGCTTTACGAGGGTTCTCAGGGGATAGAGCTGGACCCAGATTCCGGAGGGCGGGAACATGAACTTGTGGGTCTGCTGGTTGGGAGGAAAGACCAGGGAGCTGTTGGGGCTGTGTCCAGGTGTCCTCCAGAGCCTCAGGAAGTCACAGAGCTTCCAGGGTTTGTGACTGATTGTTGAGGGTGTGGGAGCTGCACCCATCCTGGGGCAGGGAATCTGCATGACAGTGTAAGGAGGGGTGAGAGGTGAGGCAGCAGCCTGCAGCCACTGCCCCTCCATTTGCTCTTTGCTCTTTGCTGCTACCATGAAAGATGACCCCCTGCCATGTGCTGCTCTGCCTGGAGCCAGCTGAGCATGGACTGGAACCTGCGCTTAACTACAAGCTAAATGATCCTTCCTTTCTTAATCCTGGGTGTTGGGTACTTTGTCCCAGTAACGAAAGAAGAGTAACTGAGAAACAGGTGTCCGGGGCAGAGCTGGAGAGAAGCAAGCCGAGTGCAGGAGCAAAGCTTCTGCCCATGAGCACGGGCAGACCATGCGGTCACACCACAGAAGGCCGTCCTTCAGTTAATCCAGAAATCACTTCCTGAGTACCCGCTCTGGACCAAGAAAGACATGGCTGGGCTTTCTGTATCCAGTAATGGTGGCCAGGTTCTTTGGATCACTGTGTTCACCAAGGCCAGTTTAACAGTGGACGTCCATCTTTACAATATGTACACACAATCAAAGAGTCGGCGTGACAGTGAGGTTACCAGGAGGAGGGTGTTGGGACAGCGGAGTTCTGGGCAGTCAATGAGCATGAAAACCCCTGATGGGCAATTTTGCTAAGTCATACACATCTGAAATGCATTGTAATAGCCCAGGGAGGGCCGGGGCTGCTCCTAGCACAGTGCTGCTTCCGGCCATGAGAGGGCCGCAAAGGCCACCCCTTCAAGGTGCCGAGTCACACTCAGATGAGGCCTCACAGATCCATGCAGGGAAGACCTCAGTCAGGGTTATGTAGGCCTCTCAGAAGCCTGGAGCCTGGAACCTGGCACAGGGAGAGCCCAGGCTGCCAGAGGTGAGAGCAAACCCCACAGAGAGGAGGACACTGGCACCTGCTGCTGTAGAGGGCACATAGTCCTTCACATATAGCCAGCACATCGCCAAAGATGGCAGACAGGTGCCTTGGAGCCGAAGGACATCAGGATTGCCAGGTCCAGATTATCAATGGGAAAAATGTGTCAGGATGGATAAAACCAAGCTTGGAAATATCTTTAGGTGTCAAGCATGGTGGTGCAGGTCTATAATCCCAGCACTCAGGAGGCTGAGGCAGGAGGATTGTTGTGAGTTCAAGACCAGCCTGAGCTACAAAGTGAGTTTAAGGCCAGCCTGAACTGCATAGTGAGACCCTGTCACAAAAAGACAAAAAAAAAAAAAAAAAAAGAAGATAGCTAGATTAGATCAATAGATAGGTAGATAGACAGACAGACAGATATATCTAAACTGTCAAAAGTAACAACCACTGAAAAACAAAACAAAAAAGTAGACCTTGCAACGCAAACTTGTCCTAGCCACAGGAGCTGGGTGTGCCAGGTCTAGGAGCATGTCCGACTGCTGGAGAGTTAGCTGTTAATGAAAGGAGAGAACAGCTGGAGAAATGGCCTTTCAGAAGGGTTCCAAGTCACCAAACCAGAAGCCTGGGCACTGGCGGGCAGGAGAGATCAAGGCTCTATGGGTCAGGACCTCGTCCTGGAACTTGGAAGACAGAAACTCAACAGCGGCACCCGCGCAAGACGGTGTCTCAGGCAGCCAGCAGGTTTCATCCGGGCAGGACACAGCCTTCACTGCAGGAGGCGGAGCCCGCTGCTGAGGGAACGTGGGGTGCGGCCTTAGGCCATGAAGAAGCGCACCTGGGTGAGCACACTGGCCAAGGCTGCGGGGCGGGATGGGGATTAGTGGGCTCCGCCCTCCAGGGACAGTGTCCCATGGTGTCCTGAGGTCCGGAGCTGTGTGAAGTGCAGAAACACACCCGAGGACATGAGGTGGTCACGGTGTCATGGAGGAAGAAGGCAAACACTGGCCAGCAACCGGCTCTGAAGAGTGGGAGGTGCGGGAGGTCATTTCTGGGGTGCCGACTTAGGAACTAACAGGAAGCAGCACCCACCCACAAGCAACAAGGACCAGGAAGGGGAATAGAAACAGTGAAAGAGGCCATGAAGGAGAGGAGGCGTACGCAGCCCAGAGCTGAGGTGATGAGGAACAGCGGGAGGCCGAGGCGAAGCCCGGTGGTGCTGAGCTCTCCTGTGGCCAGCCCCTTCCCCTCAGGACATGGTCCTCACAGCCAGCAGGCCTGGCCAGGGAGCGGCTGCCGTGCCCGTGTGTGCCACACGCCTGCTCCCGGCCTCATTCTTCCCCTGTCCATGTTTAGCACCGGAGGAAAGCAGCCCTGGCCTCAGGGCAGGGCAGCAGTGGACCCAGAAAATGCATTCCCACTCAAGGTCCTCCAGCGCTGTGGTCACAGACGGTCCTGGGGTCGCCCCCTTGTGTCCATCATGAGAACTGCAGCCATCAGAGTGCCCTGCTGGTGGCTAGTGGTCGCCTTCACCGTTGACAGGGAGATGCTCCAAGAACAGGCTGCCGGAGTGAGTGCAAGATATTCAGCTGAGTCTCACTCAAGGGATATAAAACGTAAGAATGCACAAGGCTTTAAAGTCAGGTTGGGTGTTTTGTCACATTCCTATAGTCCCAGCCCTGGGGAGGCTGAGGCAGGACCATCACAAGTTCAAGCCAGCCTGGGCTCCATGGCGAGTTCAAGGACAGCCGGGGCTACATCATGAGACCTTGTTTTAAAAAGAGAAAAAGAAATCAAAGAATAGGAGGCTATGACACAGATTACTGGATATAAGCAAGCTCTTTGATTGGGGAGATAGCTCGACAGTCTGCCTGGCAAGCGCAAGGACCGGATTTGATCCCCAATACCACATGCCATGTGGACCTTCGAACCCCAGTTGCACCCTGCTGACCACCAAAACCGGGCATGGGAGTGCATGCTTGTAATTCCAATGCTGGGGAAACTGCTGTGAGAGCCTGTACCAAATGAATAAATAAAAGATTTAAAAATAAAAATAAAAAAGCAAGCTCCTGCAGCTTTGTTAACATAAGGGGAAGAGACTACCAGCTCTGACTAAAAGGAGTGGTTTGCCATAATACAGAATTCATTTACTAAAAAGAAATATTTAAATAATACAGCAACAATACATATCGATCGTTGGTGTTGTATTATGTCCCATCACCACTTGCGGAACAGATTCCATCGCCTTCCTTTGGAACACGAGGAAAGGGTACCACCTGCCCCGTGTCTGCGTGGGCTGCAGTGGCCTGTCGTCTGTGTCCTGCACAGAGGCTGGGCCACGTGTCCTGCCTGCTGGACTCTTGGAGCTGGTGTTCCTGAAGCTCCCTGGTGACTGTGGTGAGGCTTGAGATGGACACACCAGCAGGTTTTCCCAGGAGGGCTGGTACTGGGCTGGGTGGGCTGACCACTTGCCCCTCTGCCCACTGTGCTGCCCGAGCACAGGCATCACTGCAGGGGGCACGTGATTGCCCTCCCGGCCTGGCCTCCTCCTGTGTTTACACACATACTCAAGCAGTGGCTCGCCTGAGTGCATGAATGCTCTGCTGTTGTGAAGCATGGCTCCTGCCCAGCAGAGCTGCAGGCAGGACGGGAGCATCTGAACTTCCAGGACTGGCCAGGCCCAGCCTGCGCGTCCAGTGAGCGGCCTCAGCATGAGCAGCAAGGAGCAGGTTTGCTGTGGATGTGCAGTGCTGCTGTTGGGAGCCCACACTGGGCACAGCTGGGCCAGGAGACCTTGGCAGAGACCACCAAGGGGTCAAGAGGGCCAGGACCACGGTGTGTCCGCAGCAAGCTGGCTCTGTTGCACTCCCTTGTGCTGAGCCTCAGGTGTGCCTGCCCAAAGGTGTCTGCCAGGTGGGAGCAGTGAGCAGAGCCCTGGGCTCCCAGAATCTTCTCTGCAAGACAAGGTGACACCCAGCAGGGCCCAAGCATCTCTAAGTGTGTACTGTCTGCCCAGGAAACCAGGAGACAGGGACTGCACTTGCCAGCTCGCCTGGCTGAGATGGAGCTGCCGAAGCACCACAAGAATGTTTCTGGGGCGGTGACGTCTGGATCAGCTGCCTTAGGAAGACCTCTTCCTCCAGTGCTGGCCCAGAGTGACTGAGGAGGGGAGGAGGGGCTGAGGAGGAGTGGTTGAGGAGGGGCTGGCTGCTGCCAGGCCCACTTCCTCCTGCCCTGGGTGTGCACTCTGCATCTTCAACAGAGTCCACTCCATGGACCATGAGCTCATCAAGCCTCAGGCCTTCAGGTCTGCATGCATCACCTTGGCTTTGTGGGTTCTCCAGCTGGGAGATGGCGCAAAGCCTGGGGCCTGTCTGTCCCCACGTCCTGCATGTCAGTACTACCATGCACCTCCTCTGACATGGGGCCTTCAGGTTCTGTTGCTCTAGAGACCAAGCTGCAGGGAGAGTAGCTGCCACTAGTGTTCCCCCACCCATGCCTTCTGCTCAGAAGCAGCACTTAGGTTTTCCATCCAGGAGACCCCATAATGGTGCATCAGAAGATACCTGGGGCCCACCCAAACAGCAGGAACCAAAGTCCTTAGGAGACTTCTGCTGAGCTCTTGGGCAGCAGGCAAGACACTCTTCCAGGCTGCAGAGCTGCTGCAGGGGCCACCTGGAGACAGCGGAGCTGCTGGTAGCCCCTGTCTCCTTGGGAGGCCGAGAGGCTAAGTATGGCCCCAAGCAAAGAAAGCCAGAGAGAAGGGTGGTGACCTGACACTGCTCCTGCATCTGAGCATCCGCAGGCATCCCCAAAAACTGGCCAAAAACCATCTTTTAGCTTAATCCAGCTTGAATTACACATTGAAAACTCATGTGTTTTATTTATTTAATGAACATTGCTCAGCATCTCCTGCTTGCAAGACGCCATTCCAAGCACCTAACAGCTGGCCCATGCAGCCAGGGACGTGGCAGCACTGAGAGGCTGTGATGGTGGCCAGGTGCCCAGCAGGTGAACTGGTGCCCTGCACAGCCTGTGTGTGGCACCACCACTGGTACTGCTTGCAGCAGGGCGCAGCATCTGTCAGTGCAGGCGAAGCTGCCAGAGGGTGTGAGCTCCCCTTGAGGCAGCCCTGGGGAGGAAATATCTGGGTCTTAGAAAGGAAAAGGGAATAGTCAACTCCACTTGGCAATGGCCCCTGTGCCCCAGCTCAGTGCTCGGTGTCTTACTAAAGCTGATCTCACAGCCCCAAGGGAAATCTAACAAGGGACAAGCCCACCCAGTGGAAAGTGCTGGCTGCTAAGCCGACTTCCTGGGTGGCGTCCAGGACAGTTGTGTGGTCTGGGGCAGCACCTTCTCTGAAACACTGGCTGCCAGGGTCAGTGATCAAAATACCACTTGGGGTAGCAGTGAGGGTGTTGTGAAGAGTCCCTTACAGTGTTTGGACCCCATATTCCAGAGGGAGAAACAACAAGAGCAGTCCAGTCCCATCTGAGGCCTCCAGGTACCTGGCCAATATACACTGAGAAAGCACCAGCACTCCAGCTGGACCCAGCTCTCTGAAGTGATTTGTGGTGTCTAATTCCTTGTGTCCCCTGGGCCACCCAACATGTCCCCATGCCTGACTCACACTGGCCCTGTGTCTCTGTGGTGCACAAAGGAAGGGGAGCTCTGGGTGGATCTGCACATGGGCTGGACTTACCTGGCTTAGAAGCAGTCAGAGTTTACTGCAGCGGCAGTGCACAGTCCTGTGGCGGCAAGCTCTGGACTCAGAGCGCCATGCAGCAGAGTGGGAGTGGAGGGCCGCTGCCTACAGCCAGAAGCACAAGCAAGGGAGGCCCAGGCCCCAATTCCTCCCCAAGGGGGTGGCCCCATCATCTGGCTTCCTCCTTGGCTGACCAAGGGCTCCACCACCCCAGGGAACCACAGCCCAGGGGCCAGGCCTCTTCCCAGCCTGGGGGAGCTGAATCCTCTGGGCAGGGCTGCTCTCTCTCCAACTTGTGGGCAGGCCTGAGAGGCTGCCCCTGGGCCAGAGAGATAGCATGCCAATGCTTGCAAGGGCTGCACACACTGTGCTATGTGGAGAGCTGTCCGTGTGCTCCACAGATATTTACTAAGGACTTGCTCTGCCTCAGGCACTGTTTCTGATACTGGAAATTGTATTTGACGGCAGCCTGGAGGCAGAATTCACCCCAAATGGTTTCAGTAAGGAAACTTCAAGGAAGCAGCCACCCCAGAGGAATGTTGGAGGCTTCAGAACCTCAGGACAGCAGGAAGCAGGTGGAGCCCAGGGCACTGGAGAGGAAGAGAGGACTGCAGGAGGGCCTCCCTCTGCAAAAATCCAAACTCTGGACACTCCAAGCTTTCAGACTCTTGGAGTCCTGGCACAACTCCATAAACGGAAAACTGCGCAGTGGGAAACTGTTTTGTATATAGCACTGAGTAGAATACCACATACAGTATTTGGGCTGCGCGGGCAGGGTGTGTGTTAGACAACCCCATTTCCTGCTTAGACCTGGTCCCACCTCCAAGGTACTGACAGAGGGGAATAAAGTTCCCAACTTGAAAGATACCTGCACTGAGCTTGTGGTCTCTAAAAATGAAGAAACCTTTTCAGGAGCAACAGAGGTTAAGAGCAGAATGTATTTATTGAAGGAAAAAAAGCTCCTGCCTGAGAGAGGGACCAAAGGGGGTCCTGAGCAAATTGCCCAGAAATCTGTCTTTTCTGGGAGTTTTATAGAGCAAAACCATGTGGTAAGGCAAGTCTAAGGTGGAAAACACAGGAACTTGCTCAGTGGGCATGAGGTAGGACAAAACTATGGCCAACCAATAAGATTGCAAGCATTGTTGCTTTAATACATTTAAAATGTACTAAATCCAGGACCAAATGGGGACGCTAGTCAGGTAGCCAACTGGCATAAATACAGAACAGGGTACTTTCCTGTAGGGGGCTGGGTTAGCCACTCTGCCTGGCTTCAAGGTGGTAGAGGTCTACTTAGAATATCAATCCTGGATGCTTATCTTTAGGGAGGCATGTATTTGTTTGATCTTTTGTCTTGAGGTCTGGCCGGCAGTGGGATTGTCTGTCTCTCTCACAGTTGGGAGGTATCCAGTCTTCCATACTGGCTCCTTCTGAGGGCCTGACCTTGTCTGACTGCCTCTAATATTTTTATCTACCTGAGCTGCCTACAGCAGAATCATTGCACCTACCATGCACCTGATACCCTGAGAGCAACACGTGTGTGTGGGCTCTGTCCCCGCACATGAGTGGGCTTCTCCACCTACTGCACTCAACCTGCAGTTTCCTCTGGGCTGGCACAGGAACTGCCCTGTGGGATTTGTGACTGGGAAGGACCCAGGTCCCTGTGCCCTGTGCTGACACTGGCCCGGCCAGGGCAGGGGCTCTGCTAGCTCCATCCTCAGCCTCCTGATCTGTGTGTGGCAGCATGGAAGGCAGGGAGGTAGGAAGAGGAGCCACCGTGCACAAACCCCAGCTCAGGCCCTGGTGACCAAGGACAGCTGGCTTCCAGGCAGAGAGCCCACTGGGGCCTCTGAGGCCATGGCAGACCCGCGCTCTGTTGGTGGCAGGGCCATGCTGGGTGCAGACTCCAGCCTGGCTCCACAGCCACTGGGTGATCAGAGAGGCAGCCGAGGCCCACCCAGAGAGGAGCAGGAGATGGCTAGGGGAGCGTGGGTGAAACTGCCCACTGAGGCAGACCTGAAGGGGCCCGTGCATTGTCACAGCCTGCTCTGTTCTGACAACACCCCACTAACAGACAACACCTCAGACTGCAGGAAGTCAGGAATAGGGTCGGCACCCTGTCCAGGCCTGAGGAAAGGACAGAAGCTTCCCAACACCACTCTGTGCAGCTAGGGACCTACCAGGATGCCCAAGGCAGGGAGGTGCTGGAGCTGAGGCAGCTAAGGAGCAGGGTGATGTGCTTTATCCACCATTATGAACTAGAATCAGAAGTGCTTCCGTGTAGCCCAGCATTCAGATGGCAAACAGAGGCTTGAGGCTCTGGGACACCTGCCTCACTGGGTCCCCTAGCACATGAGCGCCCAAGCCAGCGTGGACTCTGAAGCTTCTTCAGGCCTGCATGCCTGACAGAATGTAGGCCCAGCGTCAGAAGCATGTCGCTGCCCCAGTGGCACTGTGCCCAAGGCTCCTGGGCTTCCTGGATCTCTCCTTCCATCCCAGATTTCATCCACTTGGCAAACTCTAAGCACCAGATGGAGTCCAGCCAGGGTCACAGAGAGCGCAGCTCCCGCCACCCCTCTGGAGCTCGGCCTGCTTGGAAGGGGCTCCCATGCATGACCTCACTGCACCCACATCCCCCACCCCTGGGGTGTCTCTCTCTTCCTGTTTCATTCCTTCTGAGTGTGCCACAGGAAGACTGTGAGCAGAGTGACCACAGCCAAGGACTTCCATCCTGGCATAGGGTGGGAAACAGGGCTGGCAAATTCCAGAAGACAGAACAGAGTGGGGTGCATTGAGCTCTTTGCACTTGGCCCTGAGGGCCACATGCACAGAGAAGTGTCCCTCACCACCAGCGTGCCCTGCTCGTAGAAGGCACCAGGCCAGCCATGCCAGGTCTAGGCACAGCAGTGCGTTCTCCTACCAGCCTGCATCACTTCCCACAGTGATCGACCAACTGACGGCTGCACCTGGCACAGGGCAAGGGACTCCCATGGGGTGCTGCTGGGAACTGCATCTGCTGAACAGAAGCCCAGCAGGCAGCATGCTCGCTGGTGCCATGGCTCTTGGGCACTGGCCTAGCCCTGTGGCCTCAGTGCCATGTCTCCTGCACTGGAGCCCATTGTGGAGGGTGACCGTCGTCTCACACCCGCCTGAGGTCAGCAGGACTGCTTTCCCGAGTTGGCGCACAGCTCCTGGCACGAGGCCAAGTCTGTTGCAGGCCTTGGTGACCAGCTGACTGTACACTGAGCTTTGCACAGCGAGGAGCTCCAGGCAGAGAGGACCCAGGGCACATCTTGCAGCTAGCAAGGGAGGGGATGATGGGTTGGAGCCTAGAGCTGGGCACACAGTCCTTGGGGGATACCAGGCCTGGTGGAGGCAGGGCGTGGGAATGGACAGCTGCAGCACAGATAGCCAGTGTCCAGCCAATGTCCAGCCAGTGCCCAGCCAGTGCCCAGGCTGTCTCCTGGAAGCAGAGCTGTGCACCCAATTTCCAGCATTCCCAGTGCCCAGGAGGGTCGAGGGATGGGGAGGACTGTGACCTGGCCGGGTCCTTCCCAGGCCAGCCCTGGCTGTGTGGCAACTTCTCACCAGGTCCCTTGGCCTCTGGCTAGCATCTGTCCCCTTCTTGTTCCTACTCATAGAGAGGGCTCTGTGAGAACGAGGTGCTCCTAGATGCCCCTGGGCCCTGGCCTTGGCTTCCCCTCATGAATTCAGGGACTTCTAGGGCCCCTGCCCTGGTGCAAGAGACCTCAAGCCAAGCCTAGGTGGCCCACAGGCACTCTCCATGCTGCCTACAGACCTTATTTACTTAAATACCCCTGTCTGTCTCAAGAGTCTGTTGATCCAAATCTGTGGCTTTCACACTCTCCTGAGAGGTGACCGATGGGAAGCTGTACCTTGCACAGGAACCCTGTGTCCTGCTGAGTAGGACACAGGGCCAGGCCGCACCCAGGCCATCTGGCTGCTGGGGACCACGAGCAGTGTCTCATCGCACTCCGCCCTCGTGGCTCCCTTGCACAGATGGCATGCAGTGTTCTGTGCGGCATCAAGTCCAGCTGTGGAGGTGTGCCAGCAGCGCTGGGCTGGGCAAGTGCACCAGCAGGGAGCCTGCTCGTCACCACCCCAGCTCCTTGCCACAGACTCACTGTGTGCCAGAGCCATGAGAGGCGTTGTACTGAGATGAACATCCAGGATGTTCCTTCCTTCACCCATAGACAACATTCCTGTGCCATTCGGCCTATTTCCTGGCCTTCTGGGAAAATTCAGCTGGAGAGTCTCACTGGCATGTCCAGTCTGCCCTCGAAAGGGTAACTCTCAGAGCAAGCTGGAATCCCGGGCAGGCATGGGATGCCCAGGCCTGCTGGTGGTGTGCACGTGTCCACATCTTGGTCCCCTGTCTGGTCTCTAGGTCTGCTCCCCTCCAGAGCACCGTGGTCTCCCTCCCTCCCCCATCCTGCTCTGCTAGTCTCCCCTCTCCAGCGCCCATCACAAGCAACCCCACATTCCACATCCCCATGGTCTACTTTGGTAGCTTCCAGGTTTCAAGTCTTGGGTTGGGGCGGGCTGGACAGGTGGTTCCTTGTTCCACATGGTGATGCTCAAGGTGACCTGTTTGATGCTGGGCAGTGTGGGACAGGGCTGGGCTGGACTGAGCATACTCAGCTATCTCCCAGAGTTCCTCTGAGCACTGCCGGCTTTTCCACCTGGTGGTGGGGCTTCCTGTGGGCCACATGGACTTGGGACAGCTGGGCTTCAGTTCTGAGTTTCACAAAGCCATGACAGACGGCCTGGGGACAGGGCATCTCTCAATGTACATCAGATGCAGGCTGGGTGTCTATCCTGCCTCATCCTCACATCCAAACATGGCCCCAGAGAAGACAAGAGCTTAAAGGAGAGCATGCCACATGAAGGGGGGGTGGTGAGGGACGCGAAGGCCTGCTACTTGCCACCTGCCATCACTAACCCACCACTGGCCAGAGGGACACCTCTCAGAAGATGTCAGACAACAGGAGTGTAGCTAAGCCTCCCTTGTAAGCTGTCATGGTCTGCGGGAGCTGCGGGGTTGGGCAACAGCTTCTGGCTCACCTCTCCAGTTAGTCAAGCCAAAATCCTCTACGCCAAGTGCAGCCCCAGGCCGCACCTCCCAGGAGCCTTGCTCCAAGGTCACTGCTCTCCCCACTGCCTCCCTGCAGGCCTGGCAGGTGTAGTACTGTCTCTGCTCCTCTCACCCCCTGTATCTGCCTCCCCAAAGACAGCAGCACATCTGTCCTAGGGGCCAGCCTGGCCTGCACACAGAACGGCAGCTGGTCCTGGAGGGCAGCACGAGTAAGTGACTCCTACAGATTGCTTTTTAAAAACGGTTTGTCTCTGAGCCCCTTCCCCACAGATGGGGATCCCTGCAGACAGAGGCCTCCTACTTCTTGGCAGCTCACTGGGAGCTGGCGTGGGCCCTGTCCTGGCCGGAAGTGCTAAGTTTACTTAATTCAAGCTCCCGAGGCTGCCTTGGTCAGGAGCATCACCAAGTCCTTCCTGTTGGCCACATCCTGTGGGAAGCCAGTGAGTGCCTGTTTCCTCATTAGTCCCTACAGCTCCTCACGACAGAGCCTACTCCTTCCCAAGGTCACAGAAGGGGAGCTGAGTCACAGCCCACCACATGGCTCGCCTGCAGCCACCAGGGTACCGGGCCAGGCGGGCTCCAGGGCTGCACCCTGTACAGGCGCCCTGCTTCGGTCTGCAACCTCCTTGCTGTGCTGTGGGTGCCCACCCAGATTCCAGGTGCTTGAGCCTCCATCCTCTCATCCTCTTTTCAATCTGCACTGCTGTTTCCATGGAGAACAGATAACTCATGCTGTGCCTCTGTTTTCACACAGCAAGATAGTGATGACAGTAGTGTCCAAGGCAGAACAACTCGTTCACAGGCGCCGAGGTGGCGCCTGCCCAGGGCTGTGCCCCTGAGTCCCAGCCCTCCCCACTGCTTCTTCTTGTGCCTGAGCAGGAGCTATAGTTGCAGTCTGCCACCAGCGTTCTGCCCTGCCCTGCCCTGCCCTGCCCTGCCCTGCCCTGCCCTGCCGGGAAACAAGGAGGCTCTTATGGACTCGTCTGCCCCTGCCGGCACATGGCGGGCTGCTGCTCTGCTCACCATCCCACACAAAGGGCCCTGTGTCCCCTCGCCGCCTGCCTCCACGTCCTGTCACAGCTGTGTGAACCCAGCTCTGCTGAGCCTAGCTGGCTCACACGGTCACCTTGCAGCTCCACCCTTACCCCAGACTGAGGCGCTGCAGCTGTCTGGCTTGAGACTTTCTCAAGTCACGGCTGGTGTCAGGTTCCAGGTAAAACTCAGCCTCCTCGGTCTCTGCCCCCAATCCCTAGGCCGTAGTCCTGCCCAGAGAGGCATTGTTGTGTCTGTGGTCTCCGCAAGCCCAGTGTAGTGATAGCATGAGTCTGAACGCACCATGACATGTACCCCAGTGGCAGTATAGCACAGGGTTTCCAGCCCAGAACTCCACGTCCCACTCTGTCCCTGCCTGCCCTTTCAAGGGCTCTGCCCTTGCCAGAACCACAAGTCCTGGCACTGTGCAGGGCCTCACAGAGGGGGCTTCCCAAGGAAGCAGTCCCAGGCTCCATGGTCTGAGTGCAGTAGCCCCAGGCTCCTTCTGTCCTGTGTCAGCAGCATCAGCCACACCTTCTCTGACACCAGCCCTGGGTCCTCATCCTCTGCCTTCCCCAGGCCTCCTAAGCCCTCCTGCTCACTACTGGCCAAAGCTCTGGCCTTGCCGGGCTAGGGCATCATCCTTGCCGACCTTGGGAAGGGAGTGTGGTGTATGCATGTGACACAGCAGCTGCCCAACTGCCTCAAGCTCCCTGTGATCAACTGCACTGTGGCTGCAAGCCCAGCCGGAGCTGGTCCTGCTCTCTCCCCAGCCCACAGAGCAGGCAAGGCACCACTACCAGGATGCAGCTGCTGCACTTGCCCTGTACCTGGAGCAGGTGTTGGGCCTCTTGCGGTGACAGGGACCAGGGCTGTCTGGGTGGGTGGGCTGGTGAGGACCCTTGCCCAGGGTCAGGGGTCAGGGGTCAGTGAGGGGCTGTGAATCAGTTACTCAGTGTTGAGCAGCAACAGCCTTTGTTCAGCACATGATCTGGCTCCAGCCCAGCTCCAGGGGAGAGCCACGTGGCTGCCTTTCATTACCACCCTGGGTGCAGAGAGAAAGGGACAGAAAGAGATAAAGTGCTTGTGTGGCTTGCACTTGCTTCCTGACCACAGGCTCCAGTCCCGTCCTGTCAGGAAGGTTTTGTGCGGGCGGCCGCCAGGCTGGGATGCACTCTGGCTCCCATGGAGCCGAGCTGATTCTCTTCCTGCACTTCTGCCCCACTCTGAGGTGGCAGCTGGGGCACTGTGTGGGGCTGCATAGCTCATGCACTGGGCATGGGCATGGGCTCCAGCTAGGTGACCCTGCAGTCCTTGCTGGAACAAGACACCCAGCACCTGAAATGAAGAAAAGGAAGGTTCATTCAGCTCACAGTTAGTGGAGGTTTCAGGCCATACTTGGTCGGCTCCAGGGCAAAAGGTGGCAGCAGTTCATGGTGGCAGAGAACTGCAGAAAGCAGAGGAGAAGCAGCGGCTGCAGCGTCCATCAAGCCTCTTTCTCTTCCTTCCATGTTGACTGTGAAGACCGGAGCTCCACCTTGAAGATCGGAGCTCCTCCAAGGAAGTGGGGCGCAAGCCGTCCTCCACTCCTTTATGTACCCTATAAGCACTGAGTCGCTCTGCGGGCCTCTAAGCCCTAGGGCATGAAGTCACTGGGCCGATCTGATCCAGCCAAGCTTCAGACATTTCAGGGTGACCAAATGTCAACCACCACAGGCTCCCTCCACTGAGGGCCAGAAGTCAGCTCATTCTCTGCTTTCCCTTGTTCAATGGACCCGCCCTAGGCTTGGGCCTCCTTAAGCAAATTGCTCTGAGAGAACACTGGTGCCTAGGCCAGGAGGAGAGCTGTGCAGCTGGGTGTCAAGCAGCCCTGTGCTCTGGTCCTCCTCCCTGCAGACCTCAGGACCTGTGTGACCCGGGGGTGCGCACTTTAGCCCTGAGCCTCAGCCCTGACATCTGTAAGATACAAAGTGAGTTGGGCGCAAGATGGGATCCCCCCCCCACCTCCTGCGGTCATATTGGGGACGCAGTCTGTCAGGCCTCTTTCCAGATGGATTTTCAGATGAAGACTTGGAGGCCAGAGAGTTTGGCTGACTGGCTCAGAGTCACGCTACTACTCAGCTGACCAGGGCGCTGTGCTGGCTCCCGTGGATCAGGATGTAGAAGTAGAGTCCAGGTCAGCTGAGAGATGGCACACAGGGAGCCCTGGCTGTCATGGCTACTGTGGCGGTGGCCACCCTGGCCGCAGAGCTACCAGGGTCCAGTGCAGCCTGTGCCCACTGTGGTTCTCAGGCCTCATTCCTTGGGCACCCTCCTAGCCCCAATGCATTGTAGTACAGAGTGGGCGGCCCCCATCCAGACAATCCATTCTGCTTTATTCTATTTGTATATTAAAATCCCAAGTAAAACATGTGTCTGAGAAACAGCTCTGATATTTAAAAGATTAAGGAGTTGCGACTCCTTCCAATGGCAGGGGCAGTCCCCTGGGCTGCCCGGCTCACAGTGCTCCTGGGAAGGCAGGGTCCCTCTGGGAAAAGTATGTCCAAGTACTGTGGATTCAGCACCAAGTGAGTCTGTCCCAATGGAGACACTGTCTGTGGAGACAGAAAGCACATGACAGATCCAGGGCCTGCCTCCTGCAGGATGAGGGGCATGGCCTCCATCCACGGGCTGCTCACTGGGTGGCTGCAGAGAGCTCCCCAAGGTCAGTGGTCATGTGGATGAAGAGCCAGGACTCAGAGCCACATGCCTGTTTGAGGTCACATGGCTTCAGGCTGCAAAGAAGCAGGGTTGAATCTTGACTCCTTGGTTCCCATGCCCCCATGCCGTGGTGAAGTTCAGTGAGGGTTGGACAGAGGAGCTCATGTCAAGAATCCATGCTGGACCTAGGTGGAGACTACTGAGAGATGGGGACATGGGACAGGCAGAACTTCAGGCAAGAGAAATTAAGCCATGGTGAAAAGTCTCTACCTGCCAACTAACTTAGGCTATGAAAGCCAGTTCCTGTAGCGACAAGACCCCAAAATCCTGGGCTTAGAACAGGTGGGATAGGAGGGCTGGACCTTCCCAGGTGGGCTCCTCTGGGAGCCAGGGCTCCTCTGGCCTTGAATGCTCAACAAGGTGCTCAATGCACTGTGCCCGTCCATCTAGCTGGCAGATGCTGATGGTGCCCTGGCCTGGAGCAGGGCAGGGTTGCAGAGTGCTAGTTGTTAGTTACCTGCTCGTGGCTCTGTCCCTGCCACTCTAGGCGCGGCTCAGCTCCAAGCTTCCTGCTGAGCACTGGGTTCCGCTCCGGGGTCACAGGCACTTATGCTCAGAGTGTGAGCCTGGAGCCACGGTGTGCTCCTCTCCTCTTCCTGACAAGACTCTGCTTGGCTTGGGGCCATGTGGGGGTCAGTGAAAATGCTGTTACAGTAGAAGTCACAATGCCGTGGATTCCCCTCACTCACCACCCAGCACTCACTCCATCGCCCTCACTGCTTCGTGCAGCAGCTCGGGAGTCCTCTTTCCTGAGGGTCTTGGCTTGCACTGTCCAGCTGCCTTGACAGCCTGGATCAACTAAAACATTCCCCTCTGCTGGTCAGTCACCTTGACCTCAGGAGAGATCCAGAGCTTCACTGTGCCCTGTCCCTGGAGAAGGAATGAGGAGGCAGCAGTGCATTTTCCCAAGCTGCCTTTCCATCAGTGGCTCTGGGCAGCAACAGTCACATATACTTTATCTTACCTCGTAAGCACACTCAGGAAAGAGGACTTTGAGCTGCACAGAAAGCAGCAAGGAGGGGACAAGTATGTCAGAAGCAAGGAGCAGTCTTGGGTGATGCACCTTTCATTGTAACAATTTTTTGATTTGCACTTTTACCATAGTTTTGAACGTCCCTGCTCTTAGCATTTTGTTGTGGGCTCAGTGGGGGTCCAAACTAGAGTGACAAAACTGTGTGGCCCTTTGCATTGCACCTAAAGTTTACTTAATACAACTATGTAGAAAACAACTAAAGGTGGGAGAGTCCCATTTCCCTGTCATCTTCAAAACTCTGCCCATGTCTGCAAGCTTCATTGTATGACTAAATGAAATAATGTGGAAAGCATCTGATGCACAAAATACCGCTTTCTCATGTAAGAGTGGAGGAAAGGAGACCTGGAAGAGACTCCCAGGCCACCTAAGTCCCTGGGGATCCAACAGAGGAGAAGCCCGGAGCTCCAGGAGAAGAGGAGATTGCAGTTGGGGGTCTTCATTGGAACCCCAGCACTGCAAGAATGGCCACTTTCCCAGTTCCTCAGAAATGAGCACAATTGGACCATTCTGATGAGTGTGATTTGTGGTCTGTGTCAGCCCAAAGCCAGGTCAGAAGGCTGCGCTGGTGGGACCAGAGCTTCAGCCAGCCACCCCCTACTATGTCCCACAGCGGGCAAGACGCACAGCCCTGTGGGTGATGCAGGGGAAGGGGAGACTGTCTCACATTGCCCGGGCATGCTCCTTGTGAGACCCGAAGACCTGACTTGCGTGAGGAGCCTTGTCTGCTTCTTAGGAAGAAAACAGACAAGATGTATCCAGGCGCAGGCAGCACACCTCTAAATGCCAAGATTCGCTCTTGCTTTGTGTATCAGGACAGAGTGAGGGCTCTTCCGACTGAAGAGCCCCGAGTGGCAGTCAGCAAATGCCCAGTGCTGAGTTGGCTCCGGAGCCATCCACCTCAGGCTTCCTCAAAGTCCTCTGCAGACAGCCTGCCTCTGCCTCTCATAAAGGTGGAAAGGATTCTTGAGAAAATCATGTAACCCTGTCACCAGGATTGCACCCACCCAATCGGCCACAATTAAGTCACATGGTTACACCCTAGTACAAAGGCTGCTGGGAAATGTAGTCCAGCTTAGCTCCCGGAACAAGGAAGAAAGCCAGTTCAAACAAGTCACCCATCGTTGATGACGGAAATGGGCCCTGTGTACATCATAGACTAGTAAAAATTCCAGAAAATAATGGCTGTCAAAGGACTCTAAAGCAGGAATGCAGATGAGCTGAGACTTCTGTTAACATCACCACCACCACCTCCTGGACACCTACTTTCCCCTCCAGACCCTGAATGTCTGCCCTCCCCCAGCTCACAGTGATTAGCTCTCTCACACACACACACCTCTTGGACACAGCCCCATTGTGATCAGTCACTAGTGACCAGTGCTGCCTCAGACATCCTGAATACAAAGCCTCCTCCTCAGGGAACTGGAAGGCTGCCTGGCACATCTCACATGCTTCTCAGCCTGGAGGCAAAGGTAACCTCGAGCCCTTGCTGTGGCCTCCAGATGGATGCAGCAAGCCAATGGCCTGGTGACCTGTGACCTGATGACCTGTCCTTGCAACCCATGTGCCCCCAGGCCACCATGTGGCTTACAGAAGGAGAATCAGGCTCCAGAGGTGTTGTTAGAACTTGGCGAGGTGTGCCCAGCCTCTTCACCAAGAGCACTTTCAAATAGTGCTCGCTTGCATCCGTGATGTTCGCAAGTACAGGATTTTGTCTCCCAGACAAGCCCTGAAGATGGACAGAGCTGCTGTACACATTTATCAAGGAGGAAGTTGAGGCACTGGAAGCTTCCTGGCCTGGCCATAGCCATCACAGCTGTTGCAGGTGTCTGCTGTGTCAGGGCATGACTCCTAAAGCTCTCAACACTCCTGACGTCTCTCAGACACAATGGCTGGCCTCACTCATGTCCCTGTATGTGAGAAGCTGCAGGGCATGCCCCATGTGCCACTGAGCAAAGCTTGACCGCAGCCCATTTGGCCCAGCATGGCACGTTCAGCCAGAGTGACACTCAGCTGCATCACTTGCCCCTGTGACCTCCCCAGTGCAGGCCTTCCGGCCTCCAGGGTCTGTTTGCTCCAGGTGCCACGTTGCACCTCTGATTGGGGCAGATCACTGCTCACAGCAGAAATGCCCGTGCCTAGCACAGGCGGCCCCAGAAGCATGAAGCAGGCCCTTAGCAGTTCCTGCAGTTCTGGGGCAAGGCAGAGTGCTGGCTCTTAAGATGGATCCAGGCCCCGAGCTCCCACTAGCCAAGCTCCCCTGCTGGACACCTCACAAGCCTCATTTCCACTGAGCACCCAATGCTGCCCCTTGCTGTGCCAGCTTCCTCCTGAGCCCCTGTCTCCTCGAGGGTCAGGCCAGGGAAGTACTGTTCTCCCTGCCAGCCATGGTGAATGAGCAAGAAAAGCTGGCTGAGGCCACATCCTCTGTGCCAGGTCATGAGAGTGTTGGTCCAGGTTCCCTGGAGTCCCTGACCCTCTCCCCGGCCCCAGGACGTATGTTTGGCATGGCCACCACCACCTGGACCTGCACTTAGGAGCTTTGCTGGCCACTGCTCCCAGCTGCCCAGCCTGGAGAACACCTCACAGACTGAACTGGGGGTAGCAGATTCTCTGCTTAAGAATTTGTCCCTGAAGCCCACATGGCGGGACATGCTTGTGATCCTAGCACTCTGGGAGGCTGAGGCAGGAGGATCACAAGTTCCAGTTCCTCCTGGACAACTTAGCAACTTAGACTCTGTAATAAAAAAATAAGATGCTTGGCTGGCAAGATAGCTCAGCGGTCTAAAGCACCTCTCAGCTGGGCGGGGTGGCGCATGCCTGTAATCCCAGCACTAGGGAGGCTGAGGCAGGAGTATTCTTGTGGGTTCGAGACCAGCCTGAGCTACAAAGTGAGCTTAAGGCCAGCCTGAACTGCACAGTGAGACCCTGTCTCAAAAAGACAAAAAATAAAAAAATAAATAAAAAATAATAAAGCACCTCTCAGGGACCGCAGTTCGATCCCCAGCACCACATGCCATGCCAGCCCCTCCCCCCAGGGCGGGCTGAGCTGACCCCCCCCCCCGGCAAAAAAAAGAATCCATGATGTGTAGTGAGACACTGTAATAAATAAATAAATTTAAAAAAAAAAAGATGCTTGAGGATATGATTCAGTGTGAAGCCCCTGAGTTTCATCACTAGTACTGGAAAAACAAAGAAGTTATTGCCAGACCCAGGTCCTTTGCTTGCACAAAATAAGGGTGTGTTAACAAGCTCCTCCTGGGCCAGGCATGAGATGCACATACACACACATCCAACCTGGAGCAAGCCAAGAGCTCCCCATCTCACCCTGGAGGGGCTTTAGCTCCTCAGCAGGGCCATCTCGGCTGAGCCAGTGCAGTGACAGCCTGCCAGGTGCTGCACAGCTGTGCTCACTCTGGCTATCATCAGGAGAAGTCTTTGCAGGTAGAAGCAGGGTTGGAGAACGGAGCCAGCCTTTACACACTGCCCTGCCATGTACTTGTCAAAGCACACATCAAGGCCCCTTCTAGGGGAGGCAGGGGAAGGCCTGGGTTTCCCTCAGCATCCTGGCCATCCAAATGACATCTGGTTTAGAAAGCTTTCACATTCTTAGTTTTCTTTGCAAAGTTCTTAGGATTCATGAAAATGCTTTAAAAAACTAAAATCTTAGCTTTTATCTTATATTCTAGCTAATTTTAAGCACTGTGGCTGTCCAGGTGCCTGGAGTCCGGGGCTCACATCCTGCTCTAGGCTGGCTACCCACCTGCTGGCCTCCACCCTCTGTGAAGGCTTTTGAGCCCTAGCCTCTTGCTCCTCCTGAGCCACTGTTCACTATGGGCACAGAGCCCTTCTCGCTGGCGCTTGGCATCTGTGTTATCTCCATATGCAAGGGCTGGCTCTGTGCATGAGCCCAGCCCACACTGCTTGTCCCTGTCATCATCATCCAGCAACACTTGTTCTGAGGGTTTCCCTAGATGACCTGGCCCACCACCTGCCCTGGAGCCCTCACTTGGGAGCCACATATTCCCCACATTCCCTGGCTGGTGCATATAGGAACTGCTTACATGAGAACCTTGGCTGGGGCTGTTACAGAACAGGGAGTGGGGCCAGGTGACACAGGGCAGGCAATGTTAAGTGTCAAATCGAGTGTTCTCATGGGATAAGTATCAATATGTTACTATCTTTACTTTAGATCCTTGGAAAACAAATTGAAGGCTTGAGGGTAACCTCCTGAGTTCCTGTCTCAAAAGAAAAATGTAAAGGGCAAGGTGTGGCTCTGTGGTAGAACACCCCAGGATGTGACCCTTGGTTCCAAGGAAAAAGTATATGAATTGTTTCGAGCACAGGGAAGGTACAGAGCAGGCACCAAGGCAAGAGTTTGAGTGCTTGCTCTGGAGCCAGGCCTGCCCTGCTGGGCAACATCAGCAACCGGCAGCCCCTCACAAGCACCCAGCTCATGCTCAGAGAGCAGCCGCGGGGTCAGGGGTAGGCAAATCTCTCGGGAAGACATCACCTGACACTCAATAAACCTTGGATGTGGCTCCGCAGGTGCTGGGCCCACCAGATGCTGTCTCTTGTTGCTTGTTTAGATGTTTTTCATGAAGAGAATGTTCCATTATCATTAGCCTTAAGGCCCGCTGCACAGCGCTCCCTGTGCTGACCATCAGCAGAGCAGAGGCCAGTGTGGCAATGCACACCCATTAGCCCAGAACCCTGCAAAGCTGAGGTGGGAGGGTAGCAAGTTCAAGCCCAGCCTAGGCTACTTAGGACTTAGTGAGACCCTGTCTCAGAATAATTAAAGAAGGACTGAGGATGTAGCTCTGTGTGAAGGCTCCAGGTTCAGTGTCCAGGACTGCAAGAGAAAAAAGCCAGGTGCTCAGGGTGGCCTAGGTGAGCATGTGGCCCAGTAGTATAAGACACAGAGATGCACAAGGACAGCAGGGGCCACCTCACCAGGTGCTTGTCCCTTCCAGACAAATGTCACATGACCTACTCCCTTTCCCAGGAAACCTGGGGCCCTCTGAATGGTATGGGATGAAATGAGGACCCCTGTACCCTCTCTCCCCAGCAGGAAAGCTGTGCTGGGCCACTGCTGAGGGTAGCGTCCAGGAGCCCAGTGAGGCACTGGACCAGTACGCTGGGCTTCCTGGCTTGGGCATGGGTGCTGCAAGTGGCTCAGTATGGCTGTGTGGCTGGCACAGTCCTCCAGGTACAGCAGAACCTAAGGCTTGTTGGGCAGGGTGTTTGGGGATGGCTGTGGCCCAGCACATGCAAGCCGGCCCTAGTGGGAAGAGGTCTGCCTGTCACCCCTTGGTGGCAGTGTTCCTCACCCCCAAGGGACTCCTTCCCTCAGTCCATTGCTCCTGCATCTGGCTCTGCTCTGCAGGGGCTCCTACCTTATCTCCAAGAATGATGTCCACCTCAGCAGCGGCAGTTGGCGAGCCCTCACAGCAGGCAGGCAGTGGGCTTGGGTCATGGAAAACACTTGGAGCTCCAGCTGCTAGGCCAGCACCTACTGGACTTCCTGATCCTGTGTGCTGTGGGGCAAGAAGCAGCTGCCCTGTGGGGCAGACACCATTCATAAGGACAGCTCAGCATGGGATCAGCACAGACTTCTGGGCTCATGGTCCCTGGGAATGTGACCAGTCCTCTAGGTCTCAGTTGTCCTCATCTGCAGGATGGGTGGATGTCTGTGTTGTGCAGATGCCACTGGCCCTCTGCCCAGAACTCATGTGCCCAGGGTGAGCACCCTGTTCTGCCCAGCCTGAGGCTACCTCCTGTGCTTGGGCTGGTGGTGACACCCCCTGTGAGATAGCTGAGATGCTAAGCTGCACACCTGTGTGCACACCTGCCAGGGTCCCAGCCCAGCATCCTCCCCAGGGGAAAGCCCCCACTGTCAGGCCAGACCAGGTCCTCCTACAGTCAGCATAGAATGAGGACAGCAGGGTTGGGTACAGTGGGGAAGGGGACAGAGCTGGTCACAGGGTGTCCTCAGCTCTCACCCCTCCTGCCAGCACCAAACTGAGGCTGGGAGGAGGGGGTGTACTCAGGGGTTCTCAGAGACCACAGGTCAGTGGAGCTGGGACCCTCCTGCCGCTCTGTGTGCTGCCACAGCCTCCAATAATCCTGTATTTTCTGCTGTTCTTAACTGCTGTTAGCAGCAGATGAGTCTGGACAAGAGAAGTGAAGCCATTTCCTTTTTAGTCCACGTCCACATCTTTGTGGGTTCATGTGAACCTCCTGAGCACCTACTATGTGCTGTGTACTGAGCACCAACTATGTGCTATGTACCTGAGTACCTGCTGTGTGCTGCATACCTGAGTGCCTACTGTGCGCAGTGTGCTGAGCACCTACTGTGTACTGCGTATCTCAGCACCTATTGTAGGCTGCATGCCTGAACACCTGTGCACTGCACATCTGCTCGGCCCTCAAGCAAGGTGATGTCCACCAGCCTCAGGCCCCAAGCCCTGTGCTCAGTCTCAGGTAGACCCCATCTCCTTTTGCTTCATCCTTCTGTGCCTCAGTTTCCTCCAAAATGAAGATTCAGTCTCTGCCCCCAGGGGTCCCATTGATGGCTGCAGATGGCAGCATCCAGGGCTCCGCTGGTCTGCAGCCTGAGAACAGTGCTCCTTCCCGGGAGTCATTTTCTTTCTTGACTGCAGGCCAGGGTAGGGAGAGTCCCTGAGCAGCATGAGCCACAGAGAGGAAGAGGTAAGCTCCTGGTTGTCACTTCCCAGAGGGTGTGGGGTCCCTCTACTCCTCACACTGGAGGCAGACTGCTCCTGAAACTCCACGGGCTGCCCTTGTGAGGTGTGCTGGCCAGACTGTGCACCTTATTCTTGGGCCCGTCACAACTCCACACCCAGAGCGGCATGCCACTGGAGGGCTTCTCTCCCCAGCTCTGGGCTGCAGCTTCCCTATAGTAAGTTTCCTTCTGACTCAAGGGCTTGCTGGGGGCTCACAGGACATTAACTGCAATTAGGAATCTGGGAATAAGGACTCAGGAGAGCCATTTGATCAATCTGAGGGCTGCACCGAAAGGCGTCACGCCCTGTCACTGTTGTAGAAAGGAGGCCTGCACCAGCTGTGAGGTACGCTGACTAGAGCTGGGCAGGCATAGGCAGCCGTGGGGGAGGGGAAGGGGAGCACCCCGCTGTAACTCCAGCTGTGCAGAGGTGGCTTGGCTCCCAGCTCGCTGCCTGTCTCTGTGTGTGCTGCTCAGCCCAAGCCAAATTAGAACAAAGGGCTGGCAAGATAGCTCAGTGGACTAAGCACCTGCTTTGGCAAACGCAGGGACCAGGGTTCAATCCCCTGTTTCCCATGCCTCACCAGCCCCACCCCACTGAGCCAGTGACTGACTGAGTCATGGTGGTGCACACCTGTAATTCCAGTGCTAGGGAGGCTGAAAACAGGAGGATCACTATGAGTCCGAGCTGCATAGCCTATGAGCACACCCATCTCCCCTTCCCAGCCCATCCTTTCTGTAGAGCTGTGGTCCTAAAATAGGCTCTTGTTCTGTCACATGAGACCGTACTGCAACGTCTTCTACCATGTGGTGCCATCTCGCAATCCACACTGTTCCTCAGAATGAGGGTCTGCCTGTCTTCTCCTGCTATACAATGCTCCGTGTCCTATTTGTGTAGACGGCACTCGAAGGAGAACCAGGCCCCGCACCCAGCCACCTTTCAGACTCAGGATATCCTTCCATGCTTGCCATCTACACAAGATCCTGAGCATGCCAGGCTATGTTGCATGCTTCTGTCTTGTGTGGACATTAGTAACCTCCAGCTCATTTCCAGCCTTAATGTTCAGGTTTTCTCCTTCTCAGAGACTCACTTATGGTTTGAATTTTTGTGTTCCCTTGACTTCAAGTTGGTAACTGATCCCCATGATGATGCTGTTGGTCCCAGGGGTGTGAGGGTGGCATCCTGGACAGGACAATAGCATCACAGCTCACCTCTGCCAGCTCTGCCAGGAGGCAGATCCTCCCCAGATCTTGGCCTGCCTTGGCCTTGAATGTCCAGGCTGCTGAAGAGAGAGGACCCCATGTCCACTGCAGGGTGTTCTGTGACACTGGCCCCACAGAGACAGTGCACCTCGACCCATCACAGCGAGATCTCTCTCCTGCCTGGTAAGGAAGAAAGAGGAAGAACTCTGTGTGGAGGATGTGTGCTCTGACATGAAAGGCCATGGTGAGAAGGCCACGGCTCTGGGGTGGAGACAGTGCTCTTCCTCCACAGCAAGGGTCTGTATCTCATTAGCTCCTGCATGTCATGAGGGCCAGGCTGTCCCTCACCTGCAGGCCCTCCCCATGGCACATAGCCCTCAGCCTTGGGCTCGTCCTGGAGCCTCCCTGTAGCATCTTGTTGTCTATTCCACACCAACTTCTCAGTTGGTTGACACCTCTTTCTGGCCTAGACTAATTCCTTGTAGTCCTCAGGTTGGCTGGAAGTGCTGCTCATTCCGAGTCCTCCTATATGGCCACTACATACCCTCCTGCTGCGGAGCCTTCAGTGTTCTGTGCTTTGTACTTGTGGCAGGACAAAGCTGTCTTAAGCCTTTGGGAGCAGGGACCGTTTGGAGGTCTTGGTCGTCACCTCCCTGGCTGGTTTTCTCTACTCTCCAGGGCCCCTTCTGTCCCCCAGATTTGGTGCCAAGTTTGCACTTCCAGATGCGCACAGGAGAGGTGTTCTGGGGGTGCAGTGACTGTGGACATCTCTCCCTTGGGACACACAGAGGTCAGAAAGTCTGGAACCTTTCCAGGCCTGGCTGGCATTCAGAGCTGGGTGTGACAGGCCAGCCTGTGAGTGCCATCAGCATGATGGCCCCTACTGCCAACAGAGATCTTGAGGAATAGGGATAGTTAAAAAACAGCAGTGGCCCAGACTCTGCTTACTAGGCAAGTCCCCTGGCTTACCTGCTAGAACCTATTCTTGCTGCTGCACAGTTGAGGTCAGGACACTTTTCCCATGGCCTGAGACACTCCAGCTGCAGCTTCCTGGGTGTGAAAGACCTGCTTGGGAGGGTGGCAGGGAAAAGGGTTGTGTCGGGCTGTGGAGGCAGCTGCCATGGCTCACCCAGCCTGGTCTCCCACCCCTTGTTGCACCCTCATCTCCACCCACAGCACCAGCTGCAGTATTCCTCCCAGTGCTGTTCAGAACAATACTGATAGTGAGGACAGACCCAGGTCAAACCTGAGAAGGCCTAGTGCAACTCCATTGGGTGGGATCAGGTTTTGATCAGTGGCCGCCTGACTACAATGGTTTCATTATGGGCTCTGCGAAAGAAGAAAAGAAGTTACTGAGCAAGCAATTTTTGAGCACCAGGCCAGGCCACATCACCCCTCCTGAACATGCCCAGGATGAGTGCAGAGCTCCACTGGAGCCTTCTGGACACCAGAAGAGAGACAGGGAGAGATAAGACCTGCCCTCTGGCCCCTCGGCACCTGGCTTGGATCTCAGCTCCCTCCCTCCCTCATGCATGTGGCATCTTCTGAAACCCCAAGCACAGGGGAACCAACTCTTCAGGGGCTGTGACTTTCATAAGAGTCATGTCCCAGTCCCCTGGCATTGTCAGCCTCTGTTGGAATATGTGGCATGCTTCAGGGGCAGGGGCGTTCCTGGGTGTTAGGTGGCAGCAGGACTTGGCCATCCCCTGGCTGGCTGGAGAACCAAGGTTCTGGCTTCAGCTGGGGCACCCGGCCGGGGTCACTAACTCCTCTGTGACACGTGTGAATTGCTTATACCCCAGGCCTTCAGGAAAGACCTGTATGTCCCATAAGGCAACAGTGGATCTGTGTGTCCTATATAGTGACGGTGGCAGAAGGGCACACTCGTGTGCTGGGTCCACCAAACACACCCAACCACATGTGCAAAATGCTGCACCTCTGCACATTGGACCTGAGTATCTCGCGAGATCACGCGGGTGATGCTGATTCCTTGGCCTGAGGCGCCTCAGCGAGGCTAACGCTGCTCCTCAGTCGTGGCCTCGTGGCCTCCTTAAGTTGCCTTGACCGCAGGAGCTGCGTGTTACCTGTGTTCTGTTCTGGCCGTCAGACCTGGTAGCGTGGCCAGCGCCATGAGAGAAGGGCGCCTCCCGGCGGCGGCCTTTCCGTCGTTGACGCCATCCGCCATTCCCAAGCCTTCTGGCACCTGGTGTCCACAGCAGATTGCCCGGTCTTCCTGGGTGGCAGCAGCGTCGGCGGGTGGAGGGCACCGTCCGGCATGGGTGCTGTCGGTGTCGCAGCAGGTGGGCATCCCTGAGCCCGGTGGCGGAGCTGGGGGGCAAGGAGCTCCATGGCCAGCGGGGGGGTCTGGGGGGCCCGGGCTCCGTGACCAGGGGAAGCAAGGGCAGAGGGCCGCCTCAGCCGCGGGGGTAGGGGGGTGCTGCACGGGAGGGCTTCACGTGGCTCTGACAGAGAGCTTTGAGAGGCTTCCTAGCCATTAAAGATACCAAAGAGGTGGCCGCTGTCTTTGATTTCAAAGAATTAAAAAGGTCTGACTCGGTGGTGGGTTCAGGACACTCCAGACAGAGAGCTGGGATCAGCAAGGGAGGCGCCGGCGGGCAGGTTAGCCGGGAAGCGGAAGAGGCCTCCCGATTGCGGCCCTGGTGCGCCTGCTTCACCAGAGAGACAGGGCCTGGCCAGCAGCTAGACGCGCGAAAAGTACGTCCCCATTGTTAAGGTGTGAGGCTGACCCTCACAGGAGAGGGAATGCAAGTGGTTCATGAAGTGTTCAGTTCCACTGGAATCGGGGAAATGCAAACTAACAACGGGGAGGTAACTGCACCTTGGGGGGAAGTTTTCCAACAGCGCTGGTGAGGCTGGGAGCAAGTGGATGTGTTCAGAGGAACTGGTGAAGCTTACCTTGCAAAAGGGTGTGCACCTCTGTGAAGAGTTACTCTCTCAGGATCTGTCTTTCAGGACCAGTTAAGAATATTGGCATAGATTTCTATGAGAAGATGCTTGTGTGTGAAATATTGGGAACAGCCTGCTGGGCAGTGTAGATAGTGTTTTATTGATGGAACTGTGAATCTTCATTCATCGGACCACTATGTAGCAATCAGAAATTACATTTTTAGGATATCTTGACATTGAAGGAGGGAGTGGGGAGATAGCACAATAAAATAGTGTTTGCCTGGCAAGCACAAGTTCCTGAGTTCAATCATTGTTACAGAGAAAAAACAAAAACAAAAAACTAAAAAAAATGACATTAAAGAAAATGCTTGTACCATAATACTGCGTGGGAAATTCCCAAGTGACAACTAACAGTAAACATGAAATCGGCGAGTAGGGATGCATGCTGCCTGCAGATGGCTGGGCCCAGTCTGTGCATGAAAGCGTCAAGAATTTTCCAGGTTGCTTCTCTGAGTGCTTTGCTTACATTTGTGCACATTCTGGACTTTTCGGCACTGCTTTTACAATCAGCTCAGCTCAGCAGTGGCTATACTACAGTTGCCCCTTCTGGCCATCACCCCATTGGGGACACGCACACTGTCTGCCTTCCTGCTCCTGTGTGCTGTTGTCCTTCCATCTCAGTCCCTTACCTGCACAGTGACTTGGTGGTGACTGACTCCACAGTAACATGGGCCCTGGGGAGGAGGCGCAGCTGGTCAGGGCTGGTGCCTGTCTTCCCTGTCCTGGTGAGGGTGACACTCATGGATGAAGTGTTGAGCTGTTCCTCTGTCACACTCCTGCTCTGGGGGCAGCAGATGGGGCTGTGAAGAGAGCTGAGGTCAGGGCGACGTGCTCCTCTCCTGCATGCTGGCAACCCTCCTCCCTGTGGAGCATCCTTTTGATTGGCATTGAATGCCCCAAAAGGGAGGCCTCAGCTCTGGATGCACTGGAGGACTGGTCCGAGCATGGAGTACACACTTCACACAGACAGTGGGGCAGAGTTTGTGAGTGTTCTAAAACTGAAGAACCTGGAAACAGCCTGACCCTTGTTGGTGTGGATGAGGCAGGAGCCACATTCTGATGCAGAGAGTGGCCTGTCCCCACAGCCCACAATTCCAAGGCAGCTCCCTCCCACCCAGCAGAGTAGAATTTTCCCTGCTGCCAGGCTCCCAGCTGTGCATTGTGGAAGTCCACACAGAGCCCCAGGGCAGCCCCTGATGCCCTGAACTCTTGTGGAGGCTGCTGCTTGGCAGGAACAGGACATGTTTGGTCTGACATACATGGCAAGGAGGTCCCCTCCAGTGTGACTTGGGAGCCAGCATAGACACAGACCCGGCTCTGCCATATCCAGCTGCTCGATCTGGAGCTTATAGCAGCAGTGCACCCCCAGGCAACTGTTCTCCCTGCAGGACACACATAATTCATGTGGTGCCCGAGGCTGGTGAGGACCCCTCTATTCCCTAAGCTGTATTTGACATGACTTTTTTGGACTGCACATGAGGCAGATCTTCCATGCAGGACACTGAATAACTTGGAAGGACAGCACATGGTGTCTGCAGCCCATAACCCCGCTAATGTGCAGCCCAAGTTTGTTTCCGACTTTCTTCCAGTATGTCCCATCTCCCACCCTGAGCTGAGGGCTCCCTGGGCAGCCTGCGAGTGACCCTGTCAACACTCTCTCTGCAGGTCCTTCAAGCCAGACTTCCTCCTGGTCCGCCAGCACGCCTACAGTATGGCACTTGGTGAGGACTACCGCAGCCTGGTCATTGGCCTTCAGTATGGGGGGCTGCCTGCTGTCAACTCGCTGTACTCCGTCTACAACTTCTGCAGCAAGCCCTGGGTGGTAGGTACCTGGCCAGGCCAGTCTGGGGGGATGAGAGGCCATAGCAACTCTTTCCTAGCCAACACCAAATTGAATTTAAGCAACTTGGGCCATGGGATTCCCATGGAATTTTTGTGTAACAAAATTTGCATAGTAATAGCATAATATTAGTCACAGAGAACCCGTATTGGTGAACTTTTTGCACACCACAGTGGGTGTTAATTATTGAGCACTAGCTGCATACTAGTATCCATATAATTACTCTCATGTGACAGAGTGCCACCCCTCATGGCACAGAGAAAGCAGGTGAGCTTTATCATGGCCAGTAAACTCAACAGGTCTTGATGGCCAGAACTTGAAGTGTTTCTTTCCAACTTCAGTGACTTGATCCCTTCCCCTATCATTGGTTTTACTTATTTGATTTATTTCCACCCAGATATCACCTATGAAAGACTTCCCAAAATACTAGCTCTCTTCTCCCTATACTGTTGAATCCTCAAATGCTCCCCTGTACCAGAGCATGGTCCATCCAATACCTGTCTCCATCCCTAGAGAAGATTCCACCATGCAGCACACATTTGCAAGCACTTCAGAGCTCTGGGGACACAGCATGAAAAAGCAAGGCCAAAGGCCCCACCCGCCCCAGACCTCTCATTCTTGTAGGCTGGGGCATACACAGTGCACTCACCTACCTCAGGATGTGCTGTGGTACCTGCCATGGGGGACACCCGTGTCCCTCTACTATGAGCTGTGTACCCTTGGCCAACCTGCATGGCCTCCTGAACTCAACTTCTTTGTGTAGGGCATGGGAGCAGTAACAAGGCCCTGCTGGTGGGGTTTGAGTCCATGCATGTGAAGTGCCCATAATAAGGGCAGCACGAAGGGTACCTCTGATAAAGGGCAATAGTCATTGTCATCCTTTGTGCCTGTGCTCTGGCTCTGGGTATTTGCTGATGTGTACACATGCTGATTTATGGGTGTGGGTGACCTGTACTGCCTGACCACGCTGGTCCCCTCACTTTGCTCTGAGCTTTTCAGGGCACAGGATCCAGTGCCATTGTTCAGAGGGGTCCTGGAACAGCCCAACCCTTGGGCCCACTGGCTCCTCCCCTCCCCTTCTTGGGGACCCAGAGCTCCTGCTCCAGCCTTGGAAGGACCTGGGGTATGTGATGGGCACCCCAGCCTCTGCTGTCACTGTGCCCTGCACCTGAGGCCATGCCCATGTGTGCACATACATATCTCCCCACACTCCTTGCAGGCACCCCTCTTCTTAGGTTCTCTGCTCCAGGAAAAGGTCCTAACCCCCACTCTGTGCTTTCTCTAGCCTGCTTTCCAAGCCTAGCCCACAGCATCTTGCTGCTCTCCAGCAGTCAAGCAAGGTGCAAGGCACTCAGCAGTAGGGGATGAGCTGTCTCCGTGACACATTCTTGAAGGAAATACACAAGGAGGAGGAGCATAAGCAGGGGTGGGGGACAGCAGAGAGCTGCTATAAAGCAGAGAAAGTGACATCATGCAGGTGACCATGGACTGGGCATGTGCTTAGCACATACCCCCAATCTGCAAAGGCAGGGGCCCCATCATGTCCAGTTTGCAAATGAGAAATCTGGGCTCAGAAACCTGCAGTGAGTGGCTTCCCAGTTACACAGCTGGTGAGTCAGAGCAAGGATTTGAACCAGGGACTGGGTCCAGAGTCTGCATCATCCATTGCCCCACAGGGCTTGCTCTCTGGAAAGAGGCACTGCAGGTGGAGCTGGCACAACCTGGGCAATAGGTTGTGTGCCCAGGAAGGAACCCCATGTGTGGAATGCAGAGGGTGCGTAAGTGCTCATTAGATGTAGTTGAAAACCTGGCATGAGGGTGCACCCCTGTAACCCCAGCACTGTGACAGGCTGAGGCAAGAAGATTCAAAGTTTGGCCCCAGCCCTGGCAATTCAGCAATTTGGCAGGACCCTGTCAGGCTGGAGTCTGCAGGCCCTGGTACAACAATACCAGGTACTACAATCAGCCAGCCAGTCAGTCAGTCAGCAGTCAGTTAGTGTGGCTCAGCTGAACCAGTGTTCCACCCACTTATGAGGTCAGGTAGAAATGGAGGGGTTGATGCAGCTGCACCATGCAGAGGACAGATGTCCAGCCAAGGAAGCTGGCCTTCATCCTTGTGGCAGGACAGGCTACGGGCGCCCCACCCACAGTAGAAGGTGCCGGAAGCCCAGGATGCGGCAGGCAGCTCCCCATAGTGGTGGCAGTGGCTGACTGAGGGCTCCTCCACTCCCATCTCAGTTTTCCCAGCTCATCAAGATCTTCCATACCCTGGGCCCCGAGAAGTTCCCGCTCGTGGAGCAGACGTTTTTCCCCAACCACAAGCCAATGGTGAGTGCCTGTTTTCCTGTGTCCTCTCCAGTGTGGAATGAGTATCAGATCTGTGTCTCTGGTTGCTGTGGATGGAGGAGGGGGCTCAGGGTTGCCACTCCCTCACCCCTGGACTGTGAGGAAGAGGCTCAGTGTCAGGTGAGGGCTCTTGGCTCTCCTGAGATGAAGTCCCTCTCCAGGGGACATTTGGGCAGCAGGGCAGGTGACAAAGGAGGCAGCAGCGCTCCTTGGGACTTTGGAAATTGTTGGTAAGTTGGGACAGCTGCAGCTGGCCGCTGAGGTGGAAGTGACATAAAGGAAGCACTCTGAGTAGATCCCTTCCAGGGACCTGGCTTAATTCACCGCTATAATGAAAGTAGCGCCATGTATCTATGCTGAGCACTGAGGAGCGCTGGGTTGTGTGCTGGCACCTTCCAGTCCTGCCATGCATGTGTCTGAGGTTGTCTCTAGGATGCTGCTGGATTTAGCAAGCAGTCTAGCTAGGCCTCCTGTCTGGGAGCTCTGGATGCAGCGGGTTAACTTGGCCTTGTGCGATGTAATAGAGAGCTCCCTGCCCAGCTGGAAGTTGGTTAGGGCATTCTGGGCAGCTGGAAGCAGTCTGCAGTGTGCATGTTTGTGTGGCTACCTGTCTTCCTAAATAGGACCAATAGATGCATGGCTGTAGCCCTGGACATCCAGGGAATCTGGAAGTGGTAACATGGAAGCGTCCTGTAGTCTTGGTTGGTGGTTATGACTGCATAGTTGAAGCTCAGGCTGCTGGGCTGGGCAGTGCTGTTTGGGGGTGCTGACAGCTGGACTGAAGGGAGGGAGTAGTCTCACCAGTGCGTGTCCCCACTGGCTGTCCCAAACTGGTGATAGTCCAGATTCTAGTCTGTGTTGGTGTATCTGAAGGGCACACACAAAGACCAACATTTGCCAGTAAAGCATCCTTGCAATGGCAAGAATTCAGGGATTATCCTCAGACCAGCCTGAGCTGGAACCCAGCTCTGTCTATGTTCTGGATCTCCCTCAACAATATGTTTGGCTCTGCTGCACTGCACAGAGAGGATGGCCTCATCCAGTCTGCATGTGAGGCTTGTGATGGGGGCTGAGTGGTGCGCAAACAGGGAAGTGTCAAGGGCAGTCTACAGGCAGATGTTTGTCCTATGCCAAGTGACAGGCCTGGCTGTGGATTCTGGGAGGGACTCACATGTTGTTCTGGGGCCTCAGGAATCCCTGGCATTCACATCCAGGCTGAGCTGCACTCAGAATTTCCAGCAGGCAACCACACTGAGGGCTGCCATCTGTAGGCCTCTCTCCCGGCCCCACCAGAGTGGGATTCTTAGGAAGCAAACAGGGAGCCTGAGTCAGAGCCAGGTCTGGGAGAACATGTATCATCCTGGATTAGCTACCAGAGATCCAGGAACAGCAGAGCTGGGAAACCCTGGTAGTAAAATCAGAGCAGAGGCAGGGCAAGTGGAGTTCTCAGGAGGGAGTGCAGGTAGACGGAGGGCATGTCCGAGGCCTCAGGCAGGCAGGTGGGCCTACCACCCCTCCTCCCAAGGGTAGCTGGGCCATAAGGAGGCAAGAGACAGCCGGTATGTGATAGAATAAAACCACTTTATTGTTTAGAATAAGGACACACTATAAAAGTGAACACTATGCAACATTACAGGACAATATACATTCTCAGAATATAAAATTCATAAATAACATGGAGGAAAACTGTAAACAGTGCTACAAAATTTAGCAACAAATACATTCCTTCTAGACAGGGTTTTTCTGATTGGTTCGTCTCCGTTGCTTCTGGGTCCGGCACTGCAGACTGGCTGGAGGGAAAGGTGGGCCGGGAACTCTGGGGAGCCCTCCCCTAACACATGGACATTTCCAACCTCTTCCCCTTCCTGTCCCCACAAGAAGCCCATTTCAAGGTGATTGCTCCCCACTCCCCTCTGTGACGCCTTTGTGGTTCATCTGCCTGTAGGTTCTGAGGTCGCTTCTCTCTGTGGTGCATGCTCCAGTGATGTCTTTGCTTTAGGTGGCCAGGAGCCAGATACTCAAGTGCCCTCATGGGCAATCTACACTGCTGGTCACCATGCACAAATGAAAGAGAATGCCAGGGCAGGGTGGGGTCCTACCCCGGGGGGCCACAGGACCTCCCAGAAGAGCTGTTCAAAGAGGTTGTTGGCTTCTTGTAATGTTCAGGATCCATGGTATGAAAAGTGGTGCTTGTGGGCTACGGTTATCATCCTGAGGCCTGTTGGGCTGGAAGTGGAAGGTACAGGGCCTCAGTGTTACCTCCTGACCATCACAGACCACTGGCCTGACAGACAAGAGCCTGGCTGTGGCTTCCTTGATTGGAGGCAGCAGAAATGCCCAGAGGAAGCAAAGAGAGCTCAGGGTCACAGTTAGCACAGCCCTGGACTTTTAGGAGAAATCCTGGCTTCCTGGTCAAGTGGAGGGAAGGACCTGGGAAGCAGAAGAGGAGGAGGTCGCCTGTGTCCCAGGCTAACTGTCATAAAGCAAGGGCGAGAGTGTATCTTTTGTTTTTCCACTCTCCCTACTTGGGAAATACCTGGGGTTTGCACAGGGAAGAAGCCATCTCTATTCCTTCTAGTTCCCAGGCTGTGCCAGTCTTGCTGCCCACGAAGAAGTCTCCCCCCCCCTCTACTGCAGAATTTGAGTCAGGAAAACGCAGCATGTGGACATCGCTTCTTCTCTCTTAGACACATTGTGCATGTATTACAGCCTACACATGACACAAGATTTAGCAAAATAAAACATTCATGATATGGTTGTGGTACAAAAGTGTCTCAGCTACATAAATGACTTTAAATTATACAGTAAGTGAACAGGTGAAATACACGAAGCTATAGCTTGTAGAAAGCTCAAAGCCTGCCCTCCGACCTGTCATTGCCCAGAGGCTCTTTGGTCTGGGCCACAGCTCTGCTCGCACTTTGGAGACTTCAGGTGACTTGTACCCAGGCTTCACCTCAAGTGCCTCACTGTGGGGTGTGGTGGTGGCTGTCCTGGGGCCAGCAGCGGCCAGGTGCCTCAGAGGACACACAGGTGCCCACAGGGGAGAGCATTTGTGTGGGTCAGGTGGAGCTCCGCTGTGCGGACTCAAGGGGTCGAAATAAAGACAGTCCCAAGTACCACATCTGGGGCTCATGCTTAAACTCCTGGGGTATAGACTTGAGCTCTTTCTGCCCCCACCACCTACAGAGACCACACATCCCACTTCCTCTGGTCCAGTGCAGCCCACAGGGAAGCAAGCAGGTCCTCAGACTGGTCTGAGGAGCGCTGACACTGTGCTGGGCCCTGGCCAAGATGTGCGTGCTGTGCCGCTGGGACTCATCTGTGTGTTTTTTCCTGCTCTTCAGTTGACAGTTCTGACACCTAAAATACAGTAAACTAAAATACTGAACACTAACAAAGGCTAAGCACCTGAAGTCTGGGAAAGAGACAGGGCAGTCGTGTTAAATGTCACCGTCCTATCAGTCCCAGCTCAGCAACGATACATTGTCACTCTCAGCAGCTCACTGTGACACTGAAACTTAAAATAATTTTATTTAATAACAGGATTTATATTATAGCTTTATTTTTTTAAAAAACACAATAAAATCCTACAGTTGATTGCAGAGTCAGGCCTCCCAAGTGACCACCCCTCATCACTCCATGGGTGAGGACCTTAGGAGGTGGCATCACCAACCAGGGAAGGGAGCAGGCTGTCCCCAGGCCTGGGAGAGAGAGGTGGCCTTCTAGCTGGGGCAGAGTGCTGGGCTGTCCCTCCTGGGCGAAGGGCCCTGGCCCAACGTATTTGTCACCTGCCATCCTGCCACACCAACAAGGCAGTTAAGAGAAGGCCCCCAAAGATGAAGCAGGAGAAAAGGGGAAGTCAGGGTGCCCCAGGTGGAGGGAAAAGAGGGTTCCAAGGGTACTCAGAATCTCAGTTTTTAATTAAAATGAAAAAAAAAAGTCAACTTGGAATGTAACGGTTTTCATCCAACAAGCAACAGCAACAAAGTAGAAGAGATTAAACTATTGGTATATTTAACAGCAGTCAATAGAATTCTGTGTCCTGCAGAAAATTAGCTTATGTCCCAACACGTAGGTATATGTAGGTGTGGACACAGATGTGTCCCCTGTGAGCTACACACTACTTCAGAAAGGCGTTCCCTCCCCAGATCCACCTGCCTGTCTGTGGTGGTACGTGGTATGTGTGTCTCCCGCTTCACGCAGAGGCAACTGGTGTGGGTCGGGCCTCCCTCACATGACCGAGGGGCTCGACCACCTGAGCTAGAGCTGCGCCTCTGGCCAGAACTTGCCCCAAACTCAGAAATGGCCGGGCAGCCCAGTGTCCGGCAGGGCTGTGCTGCACCCTGCCGGCCTTCTGCAGCCTGCACCTTCCCTCTCTGTGTTGAAGAGCAGGCAGACACAGACAGGCCCTCCCGGATGAGCAGCTCTTCTGCGGACCTGCAGTCTAGCTTTTGGCTGCCCAGACTGACCCAGAAGCAGTCAGCTTCAGCCATTTCCTGTCTGTGTCCTCTATATGCTGGGAGTGCGAGGGGAGGTCAAGTAGGAAACAGGAAGAGGAGGAGCTGCTACAGTGGCCCAAGAGGGTAGATTTTTTGATTTTTGTTTTCCTAAAAAAATATAGATTATATATCACAAGGAAGAGGTGTCTACATTCCTCATTTTTTCTGGCAGGAAGCCAGAAATCCCCAGGGTGAAAACGGATGATGTCAGAAGCAAAGAGAGAAGGGTTGGAGGGCTGAGAGGAGAGCTCCAGATCACCTCCGTGGACAGCACAGACTTCTCCTTATGTGTCCCAAGTGCTAAACTTGAAAGAAAACAGGCACTAATTTCATTGTCATCATCTGGGAAGAGTTAGTGTCCGAGGGGAGCTCAGCGGGGAGGGAGGGGCGTGGAGGATGGGGCCAGGCTCAGGGGTCCGTGGCGTTGATAATGCTCTTGTCCGGGGGTGCCCAGCCCCGGTACCAGCTGCAGTAGCCACCCTTCTGCCGGATGCACGCATAGTGTTTGGACTGGTATCCAGGGTAGCCGAAGTTGGAGAGCATGTCGGTCCACAGGCACTCATTCTTGGAGGTCACGAAGCAGGGCAGGTAGTAGCAAGATTTGATCTGCAACGAGACCCACCCCGCACTCAGTGGGCTCTGCCAGGGTGGCCAGGCCTGGAGCTTCCTGGCCTGGACTTGGACCCGCGACCCTGGGCAGGGGTGCCCACTCCATGGGCTCCTTAGCAGCAGAAGCAAGAGCAGCTGGCACTGCCTGCGCACCACAGTGAGTCTGCCTCACTCCCTCCCAGGTCCAGTGATGTGCTCCAGTCGTATGGCTGGCAAGCAGCTGGCTAGCAGCAAGGGGAGACTTCCACCATTGTCAAGAGTTGAGGAATGGGCAAGATTAAAGCATCATCTTAGCATCCAGCTGCCCTAGGCTGGAAGTCAGACTCAGTAGCCCAATGCTTGGCAACTTAGGCTGAGCCTCTGTTTATCTGTACAGTGCGGCTCCCAGTAGTTCAGCATACACAAGGTGGTTGTGAGAACTAGGGGCTTGGGGCTGCTTGAGGGTGGGTCCTCTGTACCACTGGCACCTGCAGTGCCCGCCAGCCTGCCAGCTGCTGCCAGGGTGAGCGCTCTCAGGGCCACTTGACAGGAGGATCTCCTGTTCCTGCCTCTGCTCAGAGCCTCCGGGGGCCAGGGGACCCTGAAGAACCCTGGTACCGCAGCAGATGCCCGCACAAGGGCATCCACGCCCAGCCCCGCTACCCACTCACCTTGCAGTTGCACCCCAGGTGGTAGCGGTAGTTGAGTCCCTTGCGCTGCGAGAGGGTGAGCTGGTCCCACCGCTCCACAAAGTTGCAGAGCCCTGTGTACATCTTGCCATCATAGACGCGGCCTAGGGAAGGGAAGAGTGGGCATGTCGTGGCCAAGTGGGGGAGGACAGCGGCCCCATTCTGTGTTCACCTTACGTACCACCCTCCTGACCCCTGCCAGCTGGAACTTGGCCCACTTCCTGAGGAACACGAAGCTCCAGACCACTAGGTCTGCTCCTTACAGCTGTGGTTTCCCCTTCTTTTGCTGAACACCTACTGGTGAGCCACTGGGAAGGGCAGGGAGGCTACAAGGTGGGTGCTGCAGACTACCCCTATGCACATAAGGGAAAGTGAGGGCTGGGCAGAGGGAAGACCAGAGCTGAGGCCCAGCGCAAGGGTCTCAGCCCTGGTAGAAAGGATGGGCATGAGGCCAATGCTCTCAGGCACTGCCTGCTCACCACACCTTGCCCGCCCTGTGTGGTGTGGCATCGTAGGCCTCACCTGTCAGCAGGTACTGGTACTTGTTGACCTCCAGCTTCAGGCCGCAGAGGCTTTCAGAGGCCTCTGTGTAGATGTACTGCACGTGTGGCATCTTGGTGAAGCCTCGGTACATCTGCAGGCAGAGGGCAGAGCGTAGTGAGAGGAGCCTGGCCCTGAGCTTACCACCACGTGCTCGCCTCAAGACCCCAAAGGGGAGCCCTCCTGCCCAGCTGGCCACATTCCACCCTAGCTGCCCCTCAGCAGGCCCCAGCTGCATCAAATCCCAGCACCTTTCCTGAGATTCAGAGATGCCACTGTGAAAGCATCCACTTCCTTGTTTGCCTGCGGCCACAAACCACTCAAGAAGCTTGTATGAGGCCACAAAGCCAGCAAGGGGCAGAGGAGGGTCATAAGCCTGAGACCAAGAGCCCCTGCTCCTGACCATCACCTTGCACTGTGGCCCTGCAGCCTCATAAGCTGAGCTGGCAGAGGCCAGCTCCATCTCTGGCCCTGTGGCTCTATTTTGTGTCTGCTCAGAGCCTTGTGTGTTGGTGATAAGTGATGCACAGGCCCTGATCTGCTGAGGCAGTAGTGTGACCACATGAGCCAGCAGGTGGAGTGGCACCAGGTGTGGCCCAGGCCTCAGGAGACCTCTGGGTCTGTCCAAAGGTGTGACAGGGCAGGGTCTCCATAGACTCTTGGCATGCATGGTTCATTTGCAGGTGGTGGCTAACACAGAGTGGGTGGCACCGTGGTGCATCTCACCCAGGCCTCCATCCGGTCTGATGGGGGTCTCCTCCGTCTTCTAAATGGTAACTGTTGGTGGGGCTGGTGGTGGCATCACAAAACTGTCTGCTAGACCCAGAGTCCTGGGGCCTCTGCCCTGGTGCTTAAGTTGCACAGCAGCCTTGTTTCTGCATCCTGGGAGGCTTGAGTGGATTCCAGGGCTCTGGCCTCCAGGTGTCCTGGGCTCTCACAGTAAGGAATGATGCTAAGACTCCCAGGCCCAACTGGGACACAGCAGGCCCCATCACTGACCAAACACATGGGAGGTTACCTAACCTTTCGGACCCCAGTGAAATAAATGACTGCAAATAGTACCTGGTACACAGCATCCAATGTGTGCTGAAAAATTAGCTCATAGTCACTTGTCATCAAATTCAAATGGGCAAGAAGACTGAGGCCAGCCTTAGCTGTGCCCTGCAGCCGGCCAGGTAGAACCTCCCAGGCGGGTAGGGGCTCCTCCTCTGGCAGACTCTACATGCCTGAGTCCCCTTCCTGGTGTCTGCATGAAGTCCCAGAAACCTTGCTCCTCTGGGGTGGGGAATGCACCATACAGGAGCATCATCCCTGAGCCCAGCCCATGGTGCAGCTCCTACAAGGAACCTGACCTGTGCCCCATGCCAGGTGCTTCCTGCATGCCCACAGGAAGGTGCGACTCTCCGTGGGGTATGCATCAAGAGCTCACTGAATCCACCACTTGCTCTTATCTCCAGGCCTCTCAAGCTGTGGGAACACTGAGTATGTGCCTGAGACACTCCCAGCACAAGCTCGGTCCTGTATAAGGTGGCTGTTCCCCATCAGGGCCTGGGACCATAAAGGTCTGAGGAAGCAAACAGGAGCCGCTGGGGGGGTGGGGGGCAATTCCCAGCCTGGGGTTGCAGAGCTCTCAGCTGAAGGAGGCCTGATAGCATTCATTTATTTACTTAAAATGACAAGGGCAAGACCAGCAAAGCTGTCCTGTCCATGGTCAGGACCTTCAAAGCACGTGACAGAACATGTTCCCTGGGATCCTCCTGGGACCAGCTGGGACATTGTGTCCCCCACGTGCAGCCCTGCAGCCTTCCCTAGAGCATATCTCCACTGCACAAACAACAGCTCCTGGCAGAGCAGACAGCTTTCCCATGGCCCCAATGGGAGATAAGGTCCTGCAGATTAGAGCAGCCAGTTCCAGAAACTTCCGTCATTACTGCAGCATGGCCCAGAGCCTGAGCACCAGCTGATCTCTCTGCCTGGCTTGCAACATGCACCTTCTCCACCCTCGCCATGTACCCAGGGTGTGCCTGGGAGGGGCCAGCACTGCAGGGCAGGGAGGGAGAAATGTAGCTGCCTGCTGCCTGCTGCCCCATGCTCCAGCCCTGCACAGGGAAGCCCTCCTCAGACATTCCGAGGCTGCACTCCATCCCCAAGAGCAGAATCCCCATGGGCCAGGGCTCTTCCTTGGGCTGCACAGCCCCTGAGCTTCTTCCAGACTTTGCAGGCTGCTGCAGCTCCAGACTGGCACTGCTGGGTTCCACACCGGCAAGCCCAGCCTTCCACACTCAGTCCCCCAGGAGCTGGACACAGGTGGACCAAGGGGCAAGCCCCACAGCAGGCAGGAAGGCAAGCTGGCAGTGCCTGACACCATTGCTTCCTGTGGGCTCCCATCTGCGTTATCCAGCCAGAGCACCCATGATCACTCATGATGACCTTGCCCTCCACATCTCAGTGCATTCCCAGAGAGGCAGGCACAGAGCAAATCTGCTCAATGTCAAGACTACTGGAGTGCTGCCAGCAAAAACCAATCATCTTTGCGAGGCCACCCATGCCAGCCTGGGGCTAGGGCACAGAGGGTGAGTGGGCTCTCTACTGTGCAGGGCTGGAAGCCAGCTGGACTTCCAGGACAGATAGACACAAACAGCTCTGAGGGCTAGACACTGAGTCTGTGAGGGGCAGGGCCAGGCATCGTTTGAGGGGCACACAAAGGTGGCACTAGCTCTGCCCTCATAACAAGCATAGCTCTGGGCCTCTGCAGGGAGAATGCAGAGCTTGCGTCTGATGGGCAGTACCACGATAGCGCCAGAGCTGCCACCAGGACACAGGGTGCTGGGGTGTGCATGTAGCAGCAAATGTCATTTGTTCTCTAATAGATCCCCATTGCCTGGGTTCCATGGGTGAGGGGACTGTGCACACAGGAAGCCTCCGGTCACCGCCACCAGGGCCTTGGGTCAGGAGTGAAGCTAGAATAGCCCAGCTTCTCACCCTCCTCCCGTGAGTGCTGAGTGTCCAGGAGCAGCAGCGGGCAGCAGGAGCTGGCAGAACGTGTTCTCAGCCTCTGCTGTGGTCTCATGGGCTCTGGCATTCCTTACCGCTGCCAGAGGTGGCAAGGGGGGCTTTAGGGGTGCTGCTACTCCTGCTGTCTCCTCCCCTGCCCATGCTGCCCTTGTAGGGCTGCGAAGACATGCTGTCTCATGACCGGCTTGGCAGCCAGGGGCAGCCGGCCAGGGCTAGTTCTGGCTGTTATATAACTGGAGGCCGTGCTGTGTGCAGAATGGAATGTGCATCGGCAGGCTCCCTGAGTCAGGGTTTCCAGCCTCAGGCCTCACATGGCTCCTGGATCAGCTCAGCCCTGAGAGACCCCAGCCAGAGGCTGAATGTCCCCCAGGCCCCTAGAGCTCAGTAGGCCAGTCCTCATGGCAGGGAAAACTGAGTGCACTGCCTGGGTGCCTGCCCTGGACCTCTGCATCACCCTGCTGTCAGCTTTCTGGGCCTGACATTCCATGAGGAAGTGGCCTTGCCAGAAGCCCCTCACACCTACCCATTCCTAGACGTAGGGAGGCATGGTAGATGGGGAGGCCAGAAGCATCACTAGTCTTCAGCGCTGACCCAGACCCGTGCAGCTGCCACCACCTGCTGCTGGGAACGCACCGCCTGTGCTATGTCACTTGGGACACCTGTGCCTACACTCTGGGGTGCCAGCGCAGCCCCACACAGTAAGCAGGTGGCAAGACTGAGGCCAGGAGAGGGAGGAGGCCAGGTTGAGGCAGAGAGGACAGACCATGTGGCTGCTGTCTTGGGCTTTCTAGAGGCTCTGCTTGGTGACTGTGTGATGAGGCAGACACACAGGGACACTGGGACACCACGCTCCCAGGATCATAACCAAGAGGGAGCAAGGTGGGGCTCCTCCCTGGATGGGGTTCTCCTGGGAGCCTGGATCTTGGGCTCAGCACAGGGTGGGTGTGACATCAGAGGGGTGACAGCAGCAGACTAGGCCACCCGGAGCACCGAAAGCTCACTAGAGCAACATAGTTTCAGCTTTATGTGGACTGAGGCCAGGAAAGGGAGGATCTCAACCTGAGCCCCAGGCTCTGGGGCAGCAGCCACCTCCCTCCCATGTGACCCTCCATTGCCTGAGGGTGGCAGGGCTGGCACACATCCCCGTCAGCCTACTCAGTGGCCCATAAGCACACGTACCTTCATCTGCTTGATGGTGTAGACCATGGTGCCAAAGGGCCCCTCCTTCACCAGCTTCTTCCCAACCACCTTGGCTCGGATCACTGTGGACACAGGAGAGATGGACAGGGTCAGAGAAGCAGCACCATGCATAGCACTGCCTCCTCCAAGCCCACTTGAACCCTTGACAGCGTTGACAGCAACCAGGGACACAGAGCCCAGTGAGAGCTATGGGGGAGCTGAGGCCGCTGTCCCCGAGTTCACTTTCCAGGCAGTCATGGTGGCCTGCCGGGCATTCCACAGGTGTCCATCCGTCCTGCCCTAAGGCTCCTGGCCTGCAGGTTCACCAGTCCCCAAGCTATTCAAGCTGCTTTGGCATTGCCACATCCCCAGGCCTTGCCCTTTCTCGCCAACTCCCCCTGCCCACCCACCCAGAGCTCTGCCTCTACCATAGCTGTCCCCATATCTATGGGCCCCATGCCTGGGCCATGTGGGCAGTGAGTCTATGCCTGCTGAGAGTGGGACTTGGTTCTTGGCCTGGCTGCTCCCAGCCACCAAACAGGGCAAGTTTGTCACTGTCATCTGCACTGTGGCAGGACAGTGTCATAGTGGTGCCTGTCTCCTGAGCCCCAGGTGCTGAGCATGGTGCCCTGACCTTGTTTCAGGTGTAGTTTATATGGGATAAATGAGACAAACATCACTACCACCAGGCCAGACATGGGACTGAGCACCTCGTGCAGCACACACTGTCTCTGCGCCAGAAACAAGTGCACAGCCTAGGGTGCAGCCACTGCCTGCAGGAAGCTTTATTCTCTCAGATGCTCCCCAAGGGGTTGCGTTGGAGACAACTGAGGTGGTGACCTCCCCTTCTGCATGGGAAGCACAGTTCCTAAGAACAGTCCTGCATGTCAGTGAAACCTGCACAGGAAGGAGCACGGAATAGGGCTGGGTGTGCAAATAGCAGAGGGCAGAGAACAGAATGGCTACTCAAGCGAGTGTGACCCAGGACAGAGGGCTGGCTCTGAGTGGAAGCTCCAGGCCTGGAGCTGCCTCTCCTTCTGGCTTGACATGGAGGGATGCTTCCTGGTTCCATCCACTTTCTGAATGTTAAACAGAATACAATGGCCCTCAACACACACACCTGGGCACTGATGCATGTACCCAGGCACACAGGCCATGCCCGTAGCTCTATGACCCCGCTGCCCACATCCACACATTTCTCAATTCCTTGATTCGTCTTTGACTTTGACTTGGACTCAGTTACCTGGTCCACTGGCTTCCTCCCAGCTGAGCTGGGCTCCCCCTCCACCCCTTTTCTGGTCATCATGAGGCCTGATCTCTGAGGGTCCACAGCCCATCTGGGCCTCCCTGCCAGGATGGAACCACAGGGTTCATTGGCAGAGTTCACCAAAACTGGAAGCTAGCAGCAGTGTCCAGGCTTGAGGGAGAGAGGCTGCCAGACCCAGCCCATCTCGCCCAGATCCAGCTCCAGCTCCTGCGCCTGCTCCTACACCCACCTCAGTGCCAACTGTGGCAGCATCCTCAGCATCAAGCTGGAGTCCCAGGCCAATGGACCACTTCCTCCAGGACTAGGTAGGAAGCAGATCTTAGGTGTGTCCTTAACATAGGAGATAACCAGTGTCCAACCTTGACATAGCAGCATCTACCCCGTCCTGGCTCACGCAAGGCTTGACTCAACTTGGATGCCTTTACAGCCTTCCTGTCCAGCAAAGCTGGGCATATCTGGAAGCCTCTGCCCATAGAACAACCAGCTCCTTTCTGATCCTCATATAGCCTGAGCTTGGAACCTTACCTCTGGGCCCAGGTTAAGTGTCCACAAAGGTTCTGTAACAGGAAGGGACTATGGAGTTAGCGCTCTACCATCTCTGGCTCCAGCTCTTCCCTGCCAGGCTCTCAGGCTCTCTTCTCCATGCCTCTCATGACTGGCAGCCCAGGGATAGGAAAGTCTGGTGCAGAGCCCGGACGCACAGCTTGCAGTCCTGGTCCTGGTGCAACGGGACACCAAAGAGCTCTTAACCGTCCCGGCTGGCTTCCTCACTTGTGGAATGCAACTGATGCCAACCCACACCTTGAAAGTAAGAGCCGAGGAAGGGTCCCCAGAGCAGCATCAGGTCCCCTGCCCACTGGCTGCTGTCACACTTTTGGCCTCACCACTGCTTCCTGACTATAGCTGGTACTGTCTATCCTTCACACTGCAGCCTCTGCTTGTCAGTCAAGGGAAGGCAGGTTCATCCGTCTGGGCATCCTGGCCTACAGAACTGCCATGGGAAGAAGTGGGGAGCCGGCAGGAAGTGGAGGAGCTAAGGGACAGGGGGCTAGGGGCAGCCCCCTCAGGCATCATCTGTGTCACCCATGGGGAGCCCAGAGTGGCCTCAAGAGCCAAGCAACATCACAGTGCATATGGTCCAGGAAGGGCAGTCCAGTGGAGGGGCTACACAGAGCCTTCCCAACAGACACATGGCCTCCTTAACCTGATCTGGCACCAGAGACGACCTGAGCTCCCAACCAGATTGAGGCCCAAGTCTCCCACCAGCCCAGGCGACCTGTTGTGTGTGGATTCATGCCTGCATCTACTCTGGCTTCTCCACAACTCCAGACATGGGCTGCTCTATACTTCCCATCAGCTAGTGTTCTGGTGCTCACTGGCCAGGGGCTGCTGTGGGCAGGCTGAGCGACTCAGGCAGCTTCTCCCTGGGGTGGCAGCGTCTCTGCTGGCTGTAGAAGCTGGCCTGGCAGATGACTGACTCGACAGGACCCCAGCAGCTGCGCCACACGCATGAAGCCACCTGCTGTCCAGAAGAGGACCCTGTGGCAAATTGTTGAGCAGAAGCAGCTCCTACAGCCATGCCGAGAGATGTGTTCTCAGGGGCACAGGCAGAGGACCCCAAAAGTAGGCCTAGCAGTCTCCTCCTCTCATCCCCGAACAGCCAGCAAGTGCACACCCTGAATACCAACACCAGGACTGAGCAGCTGGACGGCCAGTGCAGTTGGTTTGGGGAACTGAGACCCCTTCTGTGCACAGGCTCCAGACCCACTCTCTGTCCACTCCACCCTGAGAGAGCCGGATGCCTCTGCTTGATGCTCTAGCATCTGATGGGAGCCCAGCTGTGGCCTCCCAGGGTAGGGCCAAGGCTTGAGGTCACTAGGACTGTTTCTGCTGGCCCAGAGGGCAGAGCCAACCCCTGCAGCAGCTCACCACCTGCTACACCCTGTGTCTGTGCGTCCAGAGCTCCAGATCATCCAGCCGCATGTGCACACACACGTGCTCACACAGCCCAACTGGTGACAGGATCCACAGCTCACTCTGCCTGCCCATGGCTGACTGCTGCACGGCACAGCTGTCAGGAAACCCACAAACCACAGGGAGCATTCCTCCACCCTGGGAGCTGAAGCCCAGCAGCTGATCAACTGAATGAGCCAGCGTGCACACGGCACCATGTGGGATGGAAGCAAGAAGAGCCGACCCTCAAATCGCTCTCAGGGAAGACAGCAAAGGGACCTGAGCCAGTGGGGAATCCCAAGGTCCTACACGGCCTCAACTCAGCTCCCTAAGGCCAACATGGGTCTGCCACTGGCCCTTGATGTGACTGCTCCATCAGGAGACAGCAGCTTGCTCTGGGCCACTCAGATGCCCTAGGGCCTCTGCCCCTGCTGGGCCTTTTCACTCCACTCCCTCACATGGTCAGGGGCCTTCCTGGTCCCTTTCCTATCCTACAGTCTCCCAGGCCCCCATAACACAGTCATATGCTTGTGGTCTGACTCTCTCCCTACTAAGTTGTAAGCTTCACAAGACAGGTTCTGTCTCTCTTTCTCTCTCTCTCTCTCTCTCTCTTTTTTTTTTTTTTTTTTTTGTAGTACTGGAGGTTGAACCCAAGGGCAATTTACATGAGCTATACCCATGGCCCTTTATAGGGTCTCAATAAGATATCCAGGCTGGGTTCAAATGGACTGGAGATCCTCCTGCTTCAGCCTCTTGAGAAGCTGGGACTGTGTGTGTGGACCAGTTCCCTCAGCTACTAGGTGGTTCTGTCATGCCAACCACTCCACTCAGCAGCTAGCCAGAAGCAGGCCTGGCACACAACGGTATCTAATTCCTTTTGCTGCGTGGATGAAACCAAATGTGACTTGGTGTATTTAACACTGCACATGGCGGGGGTGGGGGGGACACAGACTAGTAACTCTGTGAGAGCGTCACCAACAGCCACATCACTCTGTGCCTTACTGAACACAAATGGGTTAAGGGGAGTTTCGGCTGTGAGCTCAAACAAACATCTGCGAGTCTGTCACATAAGGAGTGTTGGGCCTGGCTTCCAGGAATCCCAAGACAGATGAGGCCCAGAACTTGAGGGGCCAGAGGGAGAAAGACAGCTCCCAAGGAGGTGTGAGGTGTGGTGAGCGAGCCAGGGACAGGGCCAGTAGCAGGCTTGGCACAGGGCAGGCCGAGGTGTGGGCCCCTGAGGTGGCCTGAGGCTGGGGTGGCCCACCCTCATCCCGAGAGTCCAGGAAGCAGAATCAGAACAAGCCTGCTGAGGGCAGCCTGAGAAGACAGGGCCCACTGAGCCTGGGCCACTTCCTGCCCCTCCCCCAGCTTGTGCTTCCTGCGCCAACACCCCATTGGCCAGCCATGCAGAGGCCCTCCTGTTGACATTCATGCCAAGGCCAGTCGTTCACATGCACTCCTGGTCCAGATAAGCAGTTTCCAGTTAAAAGCTTGTCCTGACTAACTCTTTCCATTCAGTAAAAATATTAATCTTGGTTTTATTTAAGCAGGTTTTTTTGGCAAGAAATGAATGCTTGTGGCTAAAAATAAATGCAAATACACACACAGAAAATCTGGAAAGCTGCACATTGTTGCAGCCCAAGTTTCCATCGCAGGGAACATTTTGCAGGCTGAGAGGACATGAACCCTCGCCTCCCAAGGGCCCGAGCTTTGGCTCAGCTCGCTGGGTGTATACCTGGAGCTCCGTCCCCAAAGGCAGTCCTGTCACCCAGCCTGGCCCGGCCTGTCTTAGGAGGTGGTGGGTGTGTGAGCAGCCTCACCCCCTGGGATGGCACACAGGGTGCATTTCTTCCCAGCAAGCCAGGAAGCCCTGTGCCTGAGAGGCAGGAACAGCGGGGATGCGAGCTGAAGGTCAGGTGGCCCAGAGCTTGGAGCTGCCCCAAAGGAGCACAGAATCTGTTCTCCTCCTGCTCTAAGCGATGACCTCAGTGTTAGATTATGAAAAGGAAAATGTATGCACCTTGACCAGGGCCTCTGCTCAGGGTTAGGCCAGATTTCCAACCTGACTGCCTAAAGCCAGCACCACCTTGCTTCCTGCAAAGCCAGCAATTCAGGAGACAGAAGCAGGTCAGTTAGCTAAGCATGGGCAAAGGGATCAGATGTAGCAGGGACCCCACTACCCTGCTGGGAGGTGGTGCTGCCTCTGTGACCCATGCTGCCAGGGCCAGCAGAATGGCCCCACTTCACCCCATTCCGAAGTGGTCACCAGGACAGTGGCCAAAGACAGAAATGGGAGCGGGGTTTGCTTCACATGGACGCCTTCTTCTGGAGATGAGTGGGGGCCACAGCTTCCCTGGGTTTGTAGGAGCCGTGGTGCTGTCCTGACCAATGAGACATGAGGTTGTTTCTCTTTTTTTTTTTTTTTTTTTGTGGTACCGGAAATTGAACTCAGAGCCTTGCACTTCCCAAGGAAGTGCTTATTCTACTGAGCTATCTCCCTGGCCCCTCCAATGGGACATGAGGCCGGCCTCCTTCCTGCATCCTGAGTCCCTCCAGACCCCATCTATACTCATTTGGCTGCAGTGCTCCTGGCTGCAGCAAAAGTGACTCCTCCTTGGCTTGCACACCTCCCTCCACCTCTGACTCTGTTCGAGGCCTCTGCCACCTGCTCTCCCTGGCTTCCCACTCTTGCACTCTCACCTGCCACCTGTGCTTCTCTACAGCACCCCTGGTCATACCTGGGATGCCAGCTCCTGACAGAACTGGGAACATGCAGGGCTTCCCAGATGCATGTAGAGGCAATGAGGTAAGGAATGAAATGGCAGAACAGGGTGATTTGAGGGAGCTCATGCTCAGAAAGGGCTCGCCCCTGTGGTCCTGCACCAGCACCACCTCCTATCCATGCCCACAGCCATCCTCATACTGCCTTGTGTTTGTTCTGCTGTGCTGTCCCCTCTCCCTCCCCAGAAGGACATGAGGACCTGAGCCCTGTCCCCAAGATCCGGCATAGTGGGTGCATAAGGCTCTGGTCTCATGGGCGTGCAACAGCTGCAGGCCAGGGTCACAAGACACTGCAGCTGGCATGGAGAAGCCAGGTGGATCTACACGGGTGGACGGTGAAGCCCAGAGTGTGGCTCTGGGGAATCACTGGAGTTGGGGGGCAGAGAGGCAGTGCCAGGGGAGGGGCAGAGCTTGTGGTAGAGGAAGGTGCACAGGTGAGGCCTGGAGTCCAAAGGGTCATCCTCAGAGTGGTGCACAGGCAGCCCCAGAAGCAGCCACTCCAGCCTGCTTCCCATTGCGCTGTAACCCGATGATTCTCAGATTCTGCTCTGGAGGCCATGCTACTGCCCAGCCCTTCTGCCCTGCCCTTCTGCCAGTCCCATCCACACTTGGAGCCCAGGTGCCTGGCAGAGAAAGCCACAAAGTCGAGTGTGGCTTCAGACCTGCTTCAGACCTACAGGGGTCCTGGGTCCAGTCTGCGCCTCACTGTTCCCCCACAGCTGCCCTTCCCACAGCCCCTTGGCCTCCCAGGTGTGTGTGTGTCCCTCAGCATGGCACAGGGACCAGGAGGTACCCACCCACTTACAGTCAGCCAGTGGAGCCCAGTGGCCTGAGAGTAACAAAACAGCAGCCCAGTCCAGCCCCCTTGAAGCAGAGCCCAGAGAAACGCGGTGCCTCCCCTGGCCTCCTCACACCAGCCCTCAGTCAGGTTGCTGGTGGCCAGGGCAGCTGGCAGCAGCTCAGAAGCTGTGCTCCTCAGTGGGCCCTTGTACTGGGTGGGCCTGGGGTAACAGTGAGCGATACTTCTGCCTTGAACCACATATACTGAGAACCCACCCTTCAATGCTGCGGCCTTGGAAGTGACCAGGCCCCCCATCACCAACACACACGGCAAGCTTCACACCAAAGGTATGGCACAGCCCTGAAGCCCCATCTATTCAGGCTCCCAGCCCTGCTCTCAGACCCTCCCCAGCCACTGCCACCAACACCCTGGGAGCACAGGTTGAGGAAAAGAGGCCCAAACGATGGCCACCACATTCCTGCCCAGAGTCTCAGATGTGTCTGCCACAGAGGGCCTAGACACAAGGTGAGAATGCCAGGTGCTGCCCTATTTCACCTGTGGGCGTGGCAGGATGGTAAAGCTACCCCTGGGATGTGGGAAGCTCCGTCCTGGCTGTCAGCATGGCAGGCCACAGTGAAGAGGACAAGCCCTGGGCCAGGCCTCTCATTCAAGCCCAGTGTGGGCAACTTTGTTACTTAGTGAGACTGTCCCAAAGAAAAGTTGAAGATGTACCTCCACATGAAGGCCCTAGGTCCAGCCCAAACAGTGCACATGCATGTGTGCACACACCAAGTAGCTTATATAAATATAACAGTATTTCTATAGATACAGAAGAAAAATAAGAAACGTTGCACAGCAGAAATTAAATCCAAATATGCACAGACTCAGAACTGACAACCTTTCAGCTCCTCGGCATCTGACACATCTGGAAGAGCCAGCCTGCCAGTCTCGTGGCCAGCCAAGGGGAAAAGGGAGGTTCCCAGGCTGAGTCAGCTGAGGATTGTGTGAGCCATCAGATGGGGACTGGGCTGGGTCCTGGGACATCTCAGATGGCTTCCAAGGGTGCCCACTCTGGATGGCCCCAGGGCCCCAGGCCCCAGGAGCCACAGATCTGGCTGCACCTCCACTGTGACCAACCAGGCTAGGCACCCAGGCTGACAGCAGCCACCATGCACAGCACTGGCACCACCCTGCCATACCTCTGGGGCTGCAGTTTTGCAGAGTGACCCCATGACCCTGCCCATCCAGGGAAGCACAGACAGGGCCCAGCTGGCCCCCACAGCCCACCCTAGCCACTGCACCCACCAGCAGTAGTATAAGCAGGGGTGCTGGCACAGGACTTGCCAGGACTCCCCCAAAGCAGAGGAGCCGAAGGGGTGGGCTTCCAGACCCTTTTGGCAATGGAGATCCTGCTATTGTGGACTGCGCTGCTCCCGACTATGCTGTCAGTACTGGCAGCTGTCCCCACTGTGCGGCATGTGGAATGCTTTCCATGGACAAACTCATACGTGCCCCTTGGGACCCTGCAGAGAAGGTGCTACACTCAGGCCCATCTTGCAGCCAGAGGCCGGCAAGGCACAGAGGTCTTCCAGGTCTTTATGGAGGAAGAAGACTCAGCAGCCACTCTATGGCACCCTCAGAGCACGCATTTAACTATGCACAAAGGCAGTGGTGTCAGGTCCCTTGGAGGTCCCCTTGAGCCCCACTGCCCAGCCCACCCCAGAGCCCAGAGCCTAGCGTGCAGGTGCTGACGGCCCCGGATGAGCCTGTCTCCTTTGAGCTGTTCTTTACTGGCAGGACCCTCTGCTGGGTTCATCCCAGTTCCCTGGCACCCTGGGATGACACAAAACAGGGCATGCAGAGAGCACTGGCTCTGTTCTCAAGATCATCTGGGATGAGGGTTCCAGCAATGTCTGTAGGTACTGGTACTGAGGGCACAGTCCTGGTCCCTCCCTGTCTCAGTCTGGTTCCCATCCCTGAGCTCTTGTATTGAGCTGGCAGGACTAGATGCAAATTCCCAGGACCAGTGCTGAATGCAGAGACACCCCTTCCCGATTCCAGGGGCACTGGTGGCTTTTCAACTTAAAGCCTTATCAGGCTCAGTTAAAAACCAGGAGCTCCAAACACTCACTCAGGAAAAGCATCCCCAGTAGTTAGCAAAACATATTCTGCTTCCCAGCTTCTGAGGTGAGTCAGTAAGTACCTCCACCTGCTCCCCTAAATAGCCTGAGTGTGGAGACAGAGGGCGACTGGGCCAGAAGCAGAGTCGCTGCGAAGGTCCCGGGTTGATTCTTTCTCTGGCTCCTCCATCTGTTTTCTGTGTGAATTAACAACTGGGCTCTTTGCGAGTCCTTTCTTCTAAGTTAAAGAAGGTAGGCCAGGCACACTGAGCTTCCTTACAACTCTAGGGCCTGAGGCTCATTCACTATGAGCTTCCATTTCTGAATCAGGCATCTGGCAACAGTGCAAAGGGTCCTGCTCTCTACAGGGACATTTCTAAAGAGTGGTCAAAACTAAACACTCAATTAGGACACCTAAGGGGCCTCCTCTGGCCTTGTTTAAAGGCTGTCTCATTAGACGATTTGACATTGTCAAGGCTGGGGACAGAAACAAGTGGGGAGGTGGCTCACCTGGTCCACACCCTCCCTCATCTTCTGCAGTGGTGTGCCCTGCAGGCAGCCATGGTGCAGGTGGTGGGCTGTGTGCTGCTTAAGCAATGGTGGCAGGTCCTTGCCTGGCTACACCACCCTCCCTCAACTATCTCGGCAGTCACCAATCTGTTCTGTCAGCCCCCTTCTCCCTCTCCTCTCATTGCCAGTAACATCTGTTTCCCAGACCAACAATCTAACAAAAACTTTACCAGTCAAAATGCACGCAAGCCTGGGGCCCTTGGGGCTGAGGTGTAGGTTGCGAGCACGGGCGGGACATTGCATGGGACTTCCTGCTCTCTGAGCCTCTATGTCTCACACTAAAGAGGCCAGTATCCCTCCACCAGCCACCTGCGTCCACCCTAGGGACTAACAGTGCTCCAGGAAGGCACCTCCAGGGGGACTCAGCCTGCAGCAGCCCTGTACCAAGTGGGAGCTGCCTTGGCTATGAAGCTGACACTCGCCACCCTGCCTGACCCTGGCATCCTGGGCAGTGCCTTAACAGACTGTGTGCCTCCACTCCCCAATTGCTTGAAGTGACTTTACCACTCCCATTCCAGTGCCCTATGGGAGAGGACAGGGCATCAGGGAGCCCACCCCTTGCTCTCAGCAAGGTAGGAGCCCCTCAGGAAAGCTATCTTTGCAAACAGGAGGCAGTGCCCGCCCCGGCCTCAGTTCTGCACTCTTCCCCAGGATGGATGGAGGGGCTGCATTCAAGGTCAGCGTCCACCCTACCCCCATGCCTGCTGGCTGCAGCCAGCCACGGAAGTTGCTATTTTTGAAACAGAAGTAATATTTAATACTTCTCACTGGGTCAATATTTATAGCCTTCATTTCCCTCCTCCTCCCCGCCCCCATACCTCTGGTTGGGAAAGAATTTTTTTTTTTAATAGCAAACACAAACAAAACCCTGTGCAGGCCAAGGAGGGCAGCTCATGATGTTCCAGGCCAATTCCAGTCAGTGTCCAGAGACCTGCAGGAAACACCTTGCAGGGCCCCAGGGATGCAGTGCAGGGCGGTGCCCTCAAGCCCTGTGACAGGGTGACTGGGACAGGAACACACTTTCCTGCAGGGCTTGCAGATCCCTTTGGGATTTTCCAGTGGGAATTCCTCTTTCCACCACCCAACTGAAAAGGACCTCAGCTTAGGGGACTCACTCCAGGCCTCTGTCAGCCCAGTTCTGCGTCAGCCACTGTGGGTGAGGGGCAGAGAAGCAGGGAGCCAGAACCCAGAGTGGGCACCCAGTCTTGGCTCTCACTTCTCTCTGGGGTAAACTGACTGCCTTGCCTCACCTGGAAACGAGGTGCTCCCAGCCCTGAGGTGCGTGGTCTGAGACGCCCACAGCCCAAAAAGGGCTCAGCCCTGTGCTCACACACTACTGTAACCTTCTGGGAGCCACAGGGGCTGCTGTGGGAGAGACCTTTTCCCAGGTGGAGGCAAGGCGAGGGCAATTCCAAGAAGAGAGAAAAGAAACTGCGGAGGCCAGGCCAGGCCTGCGCAGGTCATGCACCCCACAGCTGAGTGCCAGCCCGCCTGCCTGCAGCTGCCCCACTTATCCATTCCACAATTTCCATTTCAGGTCAGGCTGAAGCGAGGGACAGGGACTGGCATCTGCCCAGGTGGCATGAACACCCAGAGCCTGGGACAGGGAGAGAAAGTGGTCCTAGAAATTCTAACTTCAGGCGGCGTGTTGGGGCATGTCAGGAGTGTGGAACCCGTCTTCCAGACACGCACGGGCATGGGAAGGCACCCCAAGGTGCCCAGCACAGCTCTGCAGAGGAGGGGCAAGCCAGTGGCCAGCACTCCATGAGAGGCCCAGCCTAGTCCCACTGGATCTGATGGAAACCAGGCCCCTCTCATGACACGGAGGTGGATGGCCCTCTGGTACCCTACTGGCAGGGGGCATGTACTCATCCTTCTGTCTCTGCAGTGATGAGGTGACCCCTGGGAGCTAGCTGGGCAAAGGAGACAGCGTTCTCCTCCATCCACTGCCCAGCCAACATCACGGCACCCTCTGAACCCCAGGAACAGAGTCGGGAGCCGTCCACTACTCCAGTGGGTATGATCACGAAATGGGACTCTGACCACAGGGCACTGCCTGGCCTCTGTCATACCTCCCAGCCTAGGCTGAGGGGCTGAGCTAATCAGAGCAAGCCCCTTGGTCTCTCCTCCCTTCAACAGGACACATGGGAGGAGAGCAGCTGCCAATGCCAGGCCAGCCTGTGCCAAGAGCAAGCCCACAGCAGGAGCAGGTAGTGGCCCCACCTGCCTTCGGGAGGGGAGGAGCAGCTCGCTCTGGGTCCTATCGCATCTTCTTCTTCCCCTGGAGGAGGGGTGCTGATGAGACAGCAAGAATGCACACATCCTCTGTGACCACCTCTCCAGCCAGGCCAGGGTCCTTCCTGGTCCTAGGGGAGCACAGATGAGCTGGACACTGGAAGGACAGGAGCCATGACAGACACAGAACCATGGTTGGTATCCCAGTGCTCCATGAACACCATGGTCCAGCGGCCTGGCCTTCTTAACTTCCAGAGTGGCCCCAGCTCGATGGCCCTAGCCCATGGACCTGCTTCCCTAGTGCTTGTGGCTTGGAAAGGTCACCTACAAGAGTGTCTTTGAATTTGGCCTTTCTCCCCACATGCCCTCCACTCTCAAGCTGCAGTCATGCACAGAAGAGTGCTGGCCTGCAGTGCTGACCTCCCCCAAGAGACACCAGAGGACCCTCCTGCTTAAGCGTCCACTATTGGAGCTGGAAGTCAGCAGCTGAGTGCCAGCCCAGCATGGCACTGGCCAGGGGTAACCAGATCAGACAATTAACCTGTGCAAGCCCAGATTCCCTCTACCCCTGGGCACTCATCCTCTAGTGCACTGGCTAGATTGGGAGCTCCAAAGGTCTTCCAGGTTGTGAGTAAAACAAGCAAGGTCTGGACTCATGGGCTCAGGCAGCAGTGAAGGAGATGGGACCGACAGCAAACAAAGACCCCATGCACCATCAGGATCCAGGAGGAAGGGGGACAGTCAGCCATGGGCTGGACAAGGATGGCCCCTCTGCAAGGTTACACTGAGTTAGGATTCATAAAACAGGCCAGTGAGTTGCTGGGATGAGGTGTTTCAGGGATTGAGGACAAGTATGACACAGACCAACTCGGAGCCTGGAGCACACAAGGGACAAGCAGGAGCATGTAGCCAGAGCAAGGCCAAGGGACAGAGGCCAGATCTCATGGAGCTTCTTAGACTTGACAAGGAGATGACAAGCCACACAGGGCTTTGCACAGGGCATTGCTGAAGGGAGGCTGAAAGTTTAAAAGCAAACTCTGGCACTTTTTGGAGAAGCAGGTGCCGGGGGGCTAAGATGAAGGTGAGGGTGTTACTACAGTCACCACCTACTGCTCAGGGCTGTTGTGAGACTCTTGACACCCACAAAGGCCCAGCAGCATGTGTGAGGACATGCCAGCCCAGGTTCTCAATCTCTTGTGCCAGCAGGAGCCTGCTGGGCTGGCACCAGGTGAGCCGGGATGAGGCCCCCAGACAGATGTCAAGAAGGCTGATCCTGCCCCATATGGTTCACATGCTGACCTCCTGCACTAGGCCACACCTGGCTCTGCACCTCAAAGGTACCGCTGTCCAGGGTGAGCCAACACACAGTCACGTGGAGAACCTGACTGTCCCCACTGAGCGCCTATGGATGCTCATCCCTGCCTTTGCAACAGGCATGGGTCAAGTGGGAGCTGGGGGATTGTCGAGTGTCCCAGAGTGGCCCCTAGCAGGTAAAGATCAGCAAAAGCCAAGCTCCATGAACCCAAGTGCAGAAGTGCTCCGCCTTAAACCATCATGCCTCCACCCCATGCCTGTTCTGGTGGGAGGTCGAGCACCTGATCACAGCTGGGGGCCCCAGGCACAAACCTCAGCTTCTAAGTCCCTTCAGTGGCCATGGCAGCAGGGAACCATTGTTGGGTGTGGGGTGGGGCATGCAGTGGGAAGGCAGCGGGTGCTCATCACCTTTAGGAGATGAGCTTGGCCCTGAACAGGTGCACTGCAGTGACCAGTCGTCTGCAGAACTGGGAGACACATGGTGCATCCCATTCCTGCCACAGCGTGAGAACAGCTGTCCTGCCAGGGGATTCAGAGCCAAGAATAATTAGCAGGATGACAAGGAAGAAGTATCTTTAAAAAAGGACCGAGTGTAACTTCCTGGGTTTTACTTGCTTGCTGTCTATGCTAGGGACAGAGTGACTGGCATTTCTCAGGAGTTGACACTATGAGACCAATGATCCACTCTACCGCAGTTCCTACAAGCTGTTCAGTGCCTTCTCTACACTTTTGTCTTTCTGTACTGTCTCCCTTTTACATAGACAGTATAACAGAGTTTGGTTGAAGATAGGATGGAGGCAAGGAGGTAAACAAAACCCTAAAAGAATGTTTCAAACAGCCCGCATGCCCACTGCACAGTGGCTACCTCAAGGCTTGTCCTGGCACTGGCACAAGCTGGAGGGCATGCTGCCCTGCCTAGCAGAGTCCCACAGGGCCTCTGTGGGTGAGCTGGACCCTGGCTCTGAATGCACTCCCTCCTATTGCTTGTCCTCGTCCCTTTTGAATGGCTGAGTGTTTGAAACTGCACAGATGCAGAACCCTTTGTAAACAGGTCTGTGATAAACATACTCATGTGTTTATGTTGGTACATGCATATGCTGACATACAGATAACTATTTCCTAAGTGCGTATATACAAACACATATGTGTATACATATGTGTACCCTGAGGCATCCCCACCTGATGACTTCCTCTAGATCTAGGAGTCAGGATTTTTTAAACTTGTCATTTAGAAGCTACTGGGTCCAGTGAGCAGAACCTGTGCCCCATCAGGGTCCCCTGCACACATCTTAGTGTGGACCACAGCATAGCTGAGACAGGGTTAGACCCTGGCTCTCAGGGTCCCCTGAGCTGAACCCTGCCTCCCCATGTGCTCTTGCAGGCAGACCAGGTCCTGACCCACAGAGGCCAGTGGGTGACAGTGCCTGAAAGAAATCCTATCTGCCCAGTGCTGGGCCACAGCAGCCTTGCCAGACCCTGCTGCCATTCCAAAGTGGCAAAGCCCAAGGAGGCATCCTAGGGTGGGTGGGTGCCCAGGAGCCAAAGCAGCAGTGCTGCATGATAGATACCAGGCCACCCCCAGGCAAAGCCGCTCTCTCTCAAGCTCCTCCTGGATGCCCTCTCTGCACCAGCATGGTGTTAGTAGGCAGCCAGGGTAGGGAGCAGCCCTGCACTCAAAATGTGAGTATAGGCCCTGCCTCCTTTGCCTTGTGTCAAAAGCATCTGCCTCCAGCTCTGGTCCCAAAGCCAGAAAGCTGCACTGAGAGCAAGGAAGTGGCCCCCAGGGCTCTCCTAGAGGAACACACTGAGACCCACTCCAGGGGTACAAGAGTCACTTCCTTTCATTGTGCACAGGGAGTTTGCAGTTAGCATAAGCCCTGGACAGCTGAATCCAATAGAATTGGAAAATCTATTTTTATTGTGGGGGATACACACATGCATATGTGTTTGTGGTTTTTAAACGCCCCCCCCAGCCATATTTAAACTGGTGCCAGTGTTGGCATGAGAACACAGCATGAGACCATCTAATGCTGTGTGACACTGTACCCCAGAGCCCCACTGGCCCCTCTGAGGATGCAAAACATAGCATAACCCAAGCCCAGGGCAAAGCAGGCAGTCACCTTGAGGTGGGTGTGAAGGAAGCTGAGGGGTTCTGCCTCTGCAGACACTGACACTGCTGCACCCTGACTACCTGAGCCCTTGCCCCCCTCCCAGCAGACCTGGAGACATGAGCACCTGCTGCTCAGTTCACAGGTGTGGAGATGGGGCTCCAGCAGGCTGCTCGGGACCACAGGGACCACTGGGGATTGCCTTACAGTGCAACCCAGAGGGTCCCCTTCCAGCCCTCGTGGCCTCTCACTGGCCCTTGAGAGTCGCTCCCTGCTCTGCTGCCCCCAGAGGGGGGCCTTTGCCACCTCAGAACTCCACCACCCCCAGTGTGCTGGCTAGCTACTACCAGGCTAGGATGAGGGGAATCACTGCCCCTGGGCTCCCCAACTGCTTCTAGCAACTCCCAGGCACACATCTGACCCTGCAGTTCTGGACAGAAGCCAAGGGAATCCACCACACCCACGACCCACAGCAACATTCACAGGGGTGTGACAGGCCCAGGATGTTGGAGCCCCTGGGAGCCAGAGGCAGCGCCCCAGAAAGGGCAGGCCCTGGCAGCTTCCCAGCATGGACAGAGCCCTGTTCAGGCGCAGGGCAGCTGTGACCGGCCTCCCTTTTCCCACCATTGTTCTTTTATCTGATTATAAGAGTCACGTGTTACTGTTGTGAAACTCACTTTCCGGGAAATACCAGCCAAAATTAAGATCATCCAAAGCCCCACATCCCGGAGATAGCCAGTGTTGCTGTTCCGGCACACAGACACTCAGGCTTTTCCTAAGCGTGTGTGTACATAATCATGTTGTGCAGCATTAGACAGTCCCCTGTCCACCCGTCATGTCCCCGCCCCTTTCTCACATACCTGCTGTTACCAGGCCCCAGGAGCCACGCCCCCAGAGACGCAGCAGGACTGCCTCCCGCAGGCCCAGCCTCAGCAAGCCAGGCACAAGCAGGTGCTTAGACGCTGCCATTTCTCTGAATTGCAGGGGTGTTTGGGGGCCCTGGATGCCTTCCCATCAGCAGCCTGTGGGTGTGCAGGGACACCACACCAGACTTGGGACACTATCTGGAGATCCCTGGAGCACCTACCACACAGCAAACTGGTGCTGGGAGCTTGGAGGAGACAGGCACAAGCCAGGGCCTGCCCCTTACAGGGTGGCCAGAGGCAGGCAGCATAGGCAACCAAGGCCTTGGGCTCCCTGGCTCTCTCTTCCCAGAGGTATCCCTCCACTGAATAGGATACGGTGACAAGAGTGCTACTGGGGCAGGGATAGGACCTGGTCTGGAAATCTAACCACACAACCCCATTGCTCTCCTCCCCTACTGGCCATCTGATCTGGAGAAGGGACTGCACCTCATTTCTCAGTCAACCATCCTGTCCTTAGCACACCTGCCTCCTGCCTGGTACCCTGTGTGCGACACTTGGGTCCTGCATTGACCAGCCCATTGTAAACCCATTTCCAGGAATTCCACCCCCGTGGAGGGCCATGCACACCTCTCGGAGTGGCTGGCATAGCACAGGACACCCTAGTGGCCACAGAGGACAGATCCCTGGAGAGTGGGGCACATACTCCATTGTGGGCACTGCAGTCTGATGCCCCAGGTTCCCTGGCTGCCACAGCCATCTCCTCCAGCTTCCTGGCCCACATTCCACATGGGCCCCTCACACCTTGCCACAGGGAAAGCCAGGGCTGAGAACTGGCATCTGCTCCTCCCTGCACAGAAAGCAGCACAGGGCTTCAATCACCAGTCTGCTGCACTCTGGGCACATCTCCTTCTCCTTGTTCCACTGTTGTGCCAGCCTAGCCCCCAGGAACCTGGGAGCCAGGCCTGGGCTTCCTAAGCTCAAAAGCATGGGGCTTTCTAGTCAGAGACAGCACCAGAAGAGCCGAGGGCTCCTGGAGTCTCAGACTGTGGCCAGGGACCTCAAAGCTAATTCATGTCTTTCCCTATCAATATCACTATAGAATAAGCAGTGAGAGAATTAATTAGCACTACCTGGAGAAACCTGCTGAGCCCTTCCTTCATCCATACCGCACTGCTTTTCTGTGCTGAGCCACGAGACTCCTTGTTCCTCCCAGGACCTGGATCCACAGCTCCGGCTTCCACGCAGGTGTGAGGCCCTGCCAGCACCAGTCCCCACCCAGACCACCCTTGAGGAGCTGCTGGTCCTGACGGTGTCCTTCGTGCCCTTGGCACTCTTGCTTGCCCTGGGAGAGCGTGCTGAGATCAGGATGCTCCGACTGAGTGTATGTCAGGAAAGCCGAGGTGACCTAAGTAGAGGTTTCCCACCCTCAAGGCAAATGGGGTTAAAGAGTAAAAGCACCAAGAGCTGGGTGCCTGCTGGTCCCAACTGCAAACTGGGAGGTGCCAGGCCCCAGGAGAAGCCAGGGCTGCAGCCTGGAGGGTGGCAGACAGAACACACAAGGATCCTATCCTAAAAGGCCCAGAGCCAGCCCAGATCCGGGCCTGCACAGGTGAAAGGGCGTGAGCCTTGCACCTTTCTATGAGTCAGATGAAGACAGCTGGATAGGGCTTGCATGCCGCAGTCTGCCACAGAAGATGTCTTCAGGGTCCTGGTCCCTTTGGAAGGAAGGGAAGGGCCATGATGAAGGTATCCACAGGAAACGCCCATGGATGAGGTCTCTGCTTGAGCTGCAGGCAGAAAAGGAAGCCCAGCAAGGAAATCAAGGCACTGGCTGCTGCTGGACCCCTTCTTGCATCCTGAGCTTCTGAGACCAAAGATGGGGTAGAAGATAGAGCTATGGAGCCTTCCCGCCCAGGCACCAGGCTGGCACTGTAAGGCGGGAAGGCAGGTGCCCAGCAGGAATGGAGCCTTGAAGAGCCACAGCTAAGGCATGGCCTGTGCTCCTTCCTGTTAGTGCCTGAGAGCTTGGCCAGGGCCTGGGGCCTACAGGCACTGTGTGGCCCCACTCAGGGATGGCCCTGCCTGCTGCCTGCACATCACTGGGACCTGACTGCACAGCGAGCCCAAAGGCCCTCCTCTAGGGTCACAAGACAGCCGTGGGCAGGCGGTGAGGGAGAAGGCAAAACAGAAGATACAGCTCTTGGAAGGTTTGGGCTCCCAGGCTCAGGTCCTGCCTAGCATGGTAGCCTGTCCCCTGCTGTCCCCAGGTGCCTCCTGCTGAGCCTCTTTCCAGCCACACCAGACTGCGGCAGCTCAGGCAGGTACTGGCAGGTGCCGCTCAGCACTGCCCTGGACTGGCTTAGTGGCTGCATCACTCCCTAATGAAAGGAGCAAGAAAACAAAATTCCTCCCACAGCAGAGACCCTGCACTGACCCAGCCTCGCCTCCAGTCACTGTGCCTGCCTCTCCACCTCTAGGAGCTGGGTGCAGCCGCAGGTTATTTATAACAGTGTCAGAAGAGACGGAGGCAGGAAGTGGGGACTTAGGAAGGAGCAGGGAGCAGCAATGACCCCAGGGGCCCCAAATCTGCTGCCCGCCCAGGCCCTGGTGTCAGAGCTGGGTGACACCGCAGGAATCCGGACCCAGCCTTGATTCTCCTGGATCTCAGTCCTGCCTGCTGCTCTGTGCCTGCCACACCCACCATGCTCACTCCAGCCTCAGCAGAAGTGGCTCCAGCCCAACTGCTTGCCTGTTGGCCATACCCTGAGACCCAGAGCCAATCTAGTCAGGAACTTGAGATGGCTCAGGAGTGGCACCAGTCGTCCCAAGGGAGGCAGCTGGCAGGATACCCAGAGGCAAGGCAGAGGGTGCCAGCCTGTCCTTTGGAGTGCTGGCCCCTTTTGGCACCACCACACAGCTGCCACACTCAGCTGGCCACAACTCCCTGCAAATGTGCACACACTATGTTCTTACACAGGCAGCAAAATGCACCCTTGCTGTGCCCCACCATGTCCAAAGGAGAAGACTCCAGGTGGCCACCTCCAGTTCTGTATGGCCCAACACAAAGCAGCCATGAAACAGCAACCACCCGAGCACCCTCAAGTAGCCCAGGAAGGGTAGAAACTTCAACTTGCAGGTGTGCTGTCACTGAGGTGTGCTGTTTGGTTTCCTGGTTGTTACTGCTGTGCTGTGGCACAGAAGGGAACTCAGGGAATCCAAGAGGAGCATTCTAAGGGTCACAGGTGCCCTGGGGAGACGGTTGGGCCTCCCGGGAGCTACACGTTTAGCTTTAAGCAGATTGTAGGTGTGCTCCAGTCTGAATGACTGATAGTGATGGCAGAGACCAGGGAGGCAGCTCCAGGCTCAGATGGCTGAGGACCAGGACTGGGACATGCCACCATGTCCCTGACATCAGGATCCTCTCACCCCTGTGCTAGTGCCCTGGGCCTTCGAATCACAGTAGCTGCATGCACGTAGGCACTTCCCTTCCATCACTCTCCTAGTGGTGGACAGGTCGGCATGCTATGGGGTGGACCTGGGGCCCCCACAGACCTACACTGCAAAAGTTGGTGCTCGCTGTGGGCCTCTTCCACCCAGACCTCCCACCAGGAGGGACTGGACTGTCTCAGGTCCCAAGCAGCAGGCCCTGGGCTTCTGAAACTATGAGCCAGAATCACCCTTTTCCTTTATTAAGTTGGTAGTTTCAGCTATTTTATTACAGTGGCAGGAAGCTGACCAGAGCAACAGGATTTCAAAAGCCATGCACAGGTCCTTGACCCAGCAGACGCTAGCTGGAAGCTCACTCTGCCTGCCCGCTTTCCTCCTGTGCTCCCTAAGTCTCTGCAGTCCCTTGGAGGCCAGCGAGCAGCTGCCCTGCATCACGCAGCCATGCCCACATCCTCCTTCCTGTGGGCCAGCTGCGCAGCAGGCCAGTGAGAAGAAGGTGCGCTCAGAATCTTCAGCTGGGCAGAGTCTCTCCCACCAGGTTTCCAGAAGCTTCATGGAGAACTTGGCCACACGTGTTCTAAAAACTTGAGACAGCTCAGAACTAATAGGGGGCTTCCTGGGTAGGTCCTGCGCTGGTGAACAGTTTCTCAGAGGGCCCCAGCATGGGGCTGGGCATGGTCTTAGGGAAACACAGAGCTGGATCCTTCCATGGGACAGGACATAGCTCCATTCCAGCAGCTTGCCTGGCCACTTTGCCTCTTCTTCACAGTGCAACAGTGAGGCCATCTTCAGGATACATCCTGGAGCCTAGCGTTAGGGCCGGCCTGGCCTCCTGGTAGCTCCAGGATCCAAAAGGAACAGGAATCTGCCGTGCTCAAGGAAGCACTGATGATTGGGCAGAAGAAAGGAATTCTCATTGTCCTACCCTGGCAAGAGAGCAGGCTGTGTGCCAGCAGTGGGGAGCAGCAGAGCCTGCCCGCCCCGGGCAACCTGTGTTTCAAGATAAGAAAGCAGACAAGCACCGGCAGCAAAGACCTCCTGTGGGGAAACTCAAATAACCCCACCGAAGTCCTTTTCATACAGAGCACAGCGTTTTCCTGGCAAAGTGCTCCTTCAATGACCCATTTTTAATATTTGTTTATTTCTGCATTTCACCTGCATTTATTGAGCACCTAATAAGTGTGGCGGCTTGTGGTGAGGAATGCCCACTCATTTCCAGGCAGCAAGGCTATTCTTGGTTTCCTGATGTCTATTTCAAGAGTGTTGATCCTCTCTGCCTCCCCCTGCAATTAGACACATTCCACTTTCCAGCCTCGTAGGCTGACCTCGCCCAACCGGGCAGGCAGAATGGACAAGTGTTCCTCCGCCCCACTCTGCCTGGCAGGAATCTGGCCTTGCTGAGTGAGGCAGCCTGGGAATCAGCCAGGCCCAAGAGAGGGCTCGCTCAGCCTGGAGCTGTCATCCAGCAGCCTAGGGCCTCCTGTGCCCTTCCCTCCTGAAGTTCCACAGGCAGACAGGCCAGGGACCAGGGAAAGAGCCAGGTACAGCATCAGCCATGGCAAGGCACATGGGCCATGAGGCAGACCCCAGCCCCGTGCAGCATGGACCTGCGAGGGGTCAGAACCTGGGCCTGTGTCCCACCACCAGGTACTGGCTACCTGCAGGCCAAGTCACCACCTCTCCTGGCCCCACATTCTGGCCTTTCAAAGGGAACTCTAAAGATGATGGCAATAAGAGTAACAAGCCTGACATAGGGGTGCACAGTGAAGAACAACATGCAAATGCATTTGTGCAAGTGTGTGTGTGTGTGTGTGTGTGTGTGTGTGTGTGCACGCACATGAAAAACTCGTAGAACAGCTGTTGGTGAACATTTAGCCATCTGGGTGTCTTATTTTCCAACTCTCGATTCCTCTGTACACACAGAGACCTATGAGTGCCCACCTCTGGTGGTAGAAAGAGTTTAAACAGAGGAGGCATGGGAGCCCAAGACCTATAAAAATGAGTCAACAAAGGCTAAACACTATCGAGTGTTATTTATTACTTTTCTCCCCACTTCTAGCTCTCCAACTCACTTGTGCCTCCTCCCAAGCCTCAGTTTCCTCTCTGTCCAGTGACAGAACCCCATGCAACTGCTTCCTCCTAAGCACCACAGTTGGGGTCCCTGCACAGGGACCCACAGGGCCAGAACTCAATGCAAGGTGTCAGTGGCCCCTAGGCTTTGGCCCAAAAGTGATGTCAGGGTGCAGCAGACAGAAGAAGCAGGAGGTGGCAAAAGACATCTTGTGCACCGTCCTGGTAACACGGCGGCCAGTAACCTCAGTTGGCCAGGGTCCTATGACATACGACTGTTCTAGCTGAGACAGCTGCGAACTGTACTGTCCTCCAAAATTGAACGTAAAATCTAACTAATGATTTTAAATCATGGTAAAATTCTCACATTTTGGATATAGTAGGCTAAGTTTTGCGGTAAAATTACTTTCACCTATTTTTCCCTTTTCTAATATGACTACAAGGAAGTTTTAAACCGCCTGCAGCAGATTTCTTAGAGGCACTGATCTGAGCTCCCTCCCCATTCTGTCCCCTTCTTTGAGCCACAAGAAAACCTCTTTCAAGGAGACAGGAAGGAATTCCAACTATTTAGGGTTCCTTTTGTTAAACCAAATGAGACTCAGATGCTAAGGATCCAGGTACCTGCAGCCATTTATTTCTGGAAGCCCAGAGCCTCTTCTGGCTACAGGGAGTCTGGGCACCCACAATCAGCTGGGCTGCAAGGGTACCCGGCTCTAGACCTCCTCTGCAGGGTCCTGGGCCACCCCACTTTCTCCACTAGAAAAGGGTGGGAGAATCTCTGGAATGTTGTCCAAAGTAACTGCTGCTATGTAACACAGGACGTAGCCAGTTGGGGCAGCTTCTCACTGGCTGGCCAGTACTCAGTGTGTGAAAACGGGCCCCACACCCACTCTGAGCTCAATATGTGCACAGTGCAGGCTAGGACACTGTCTTCTTCACGCCACTGCCCTCTGTGATCCCTGACCTCAGCAGAGGAGCTGATGGGCCTATACTGGGAGGACAGCACCCTAACGGTGCAGCACAGGGCACTGATGGCTCTGGCAATGCCCGGCAAGGGACCCAGCCTCCTGCCCCATCGTCTTACAACCCCACAGGGTGGTCAGTCCTGCTGTACAATGCACAATGCATAAGGAAGCCAGGAGCGCTCACCCAGCCACAGGGCTGGAGGGCACTAGCCAACCTGCACTTCTCTGAACCCCCAGGAAGTGTGGTAAGAGCAATCACAAGTGTGGAAGTGGCATCTTTTCACTTGAAAATGCTGCTGTTCAGATTCACTCAGAGATCCAAGAATCCCAAGGATGAGTTTGTCTGGTGCATGTGTCAGTTCCTTATGCTGACATTTTAAAATGATAAGATTTCATACTGCAGATCTGGATTCCTACCTTGCCCTCAGAGACCAGGAACCTGGCAACCGACATGGCCTCCTCATGGCCAGGAGCTGGGCAACAACTGTCCCAGTCATGGGGACAAGAATTCTGTGGTTCATCGCCACTGCCACCACCCTGTGGCCTCTCTGACCCCACAGCGAGGATGACGTCTTCAGTCCCATTATGTGTGTCCATCATTGCATCTATCTCAGAACAGAAAAGCACACATTGGCACCCACTTATCTCCCACAGCAGGACAAGGCCTGCAAAGCAGCCCTGAAGGACAGTGCAGGGGGTCAGCATGCAATGCCTGTAGGCCTGTCACTCGACCCTGGAGATGTCTGGAGGAAAGTCAGAGAAGGACCCAGAGCCTTGCCAGGCTGCAGGCCCAAGCTTTTCCAGGGTGCCCACACCCTCAGCACTGCACCTCAGGACACCTGCCTATCAGGTCCTCAGACCTCAGCTCTGACACCTGTGTGGCAACTAGAGAGCCAGGAGCTTAGAGGTTTCTGTCCTGTTCCTGTGGGGCAGCAGAACACGTCTGACCTGAGTTCCAAACCCTCTTCATCAGAACAAGGGCTGAACAATTGAGGGAAGCCACTCAGCCACAGACCCACCATTGCCGAACTTCTCTGGAGTGAACAGCTGCATGGGAAGCTAGTGGATCAGACTGAATGACCACAAGTCTCCCGCCTCTGTCCCATCAGCCTGCCTTTGTGGCCATGCTAATGAGTGAGGTCCAAGACAACCTTGCAGTGACCTCGGCTCACAATTCCAGCCATCCAACCAGTCTGCAGCATCGTTGCCTGTGTGGTGCACAGGTACAGACGCAGTCTCAGCTCATCCAAGGCTTTGGTCCCTAAGGATCCTTGTCCACTTTGACAACCACAGCAGTCCTGGCTCTGATGCTAATGGACCCAATTTCCAACAAGGGGCCCTCCTAAAAGTTGTCATGGTGGAAATGGCATAATTATTCAGCTAAAGTACAGACCTCTCTCCAAAGGAATGAAGAGCCAAAGACCCTTGGCAGTGGTAGGCATTCAGTAATGTGAGAAAACCTGAACACACCCATGGAGCCAACCCTGCAACTTCCCTGATAAGAGGCCCACACTCCAGGCAGCTGCTATCACTGGGCCAACTCAGGAGTCAGTGAGGAATGCAACAAAGACCTTGGGTCCCAGAACAGGGGTGGATGTCCTCTCACCCTCCTCCCCCCACCCCCTGCACTCCTCCCAGCTCTTGTAGGGGGCCCCTCACACAGTGCAGTATGCCTTCACTGAGTCACCCCACCCCCTATGCCAGAAAGGAGTGCACTGGAGCCACCTAGAGAGCCCTGGGTGGGGCATGACTTGGCTTCAGATGTGGGTGTCAGTCCCAGTTTCACACCCATGCTCTGTGTGGATTCCCGAGAGCTGGGAACAATACCCCGTCTGGCTTTTCTCCTTGGGATGATGTAGCCTCTAATAAGAACAAGTGGATTTGGAATTAATAGGGCCATGAAATTAGCACAGAAAACCATTGGTGCTGTCTGTTCTGTAAGGGGCGTTGTGGCAACCCAGTGTTGGCCTTGGGTGGGGCGGGTCAAACTACTGACTACCTACCCGTACTGCATTCCTCCCTGTAGAAGATAACCTGCTAAGAGTGCACTCACACCTCCCAGCTCCACGCTGAGCATTGCCACCAGGGCTAAGCCAGCATGGCCACTATACAGACTGGGCAACTGAGGCCATGAAGCTGACAGGGCAGAGATCCTGCCTGTGGCCACACGTCTAGGTGGAGAGGGGTGTGGTCTCTTGAGGAGAACAAACCCAGATCAGCAGACAGCCCTTCCTCACAACCACAGCTCCACACCCAGGCTAAAGCCACAGCTTCATGGAGTATGATTCCAGATCTCTAGGCCTGTCATCCTACCCCTCATCCCAGAGCCCAGGCCCTGACAGTCCAAGTAAATCCACCCTTCTGTGTGGACTGTGGGGTAACTCTGAGCCTGGGCCTCATCCCAGCAGCCAGCACAGGCCCAGGAGGGCAGGGGTCACTGCCAGGGCAAATCTGAGGGCTCTGGTCTGGGTGCTCAGCACAGGCATCCTCCCCTCCAACCCCAGATCTTCTACTATCCTGCTAGGCTCTGTTCCACCACTTGCTGAGCTTTGCCTTGTGTTCTCCAAGACCAAATCGTTGCACTTCTTTCTTGACCTCCACACAAGCTGGGCCTGGGAATACTGTGCATGGCATGGCCGGGTGACAAGCACTATATGAATATAGATCAGACCTGGCATTGGCAGCATCAGGCACATGGCATGTCCTTCATGCCCGCACAGCCCTATCGGTGGCTTCTGGGTGGGTTAGGACAGATTCCCTGGGCTCCACTGTACCCCAGCAAGAAGACCTGTTGGTCCACTCTGGATGGGATGGGCAATTTGTGGGCTTCTGTCTGGTGGTGTTTAGTGAGTCCTCAAGCCAGAATCTACACTTTACCTGCTAGGAGGTGACAGAGATGAGCCTGGGTCATCTCCTCTGGCAGGCACCCACCACAGCAGACACCAGCACCAGGCACTATGTAACATGGGCAGATGGCAAGTGTGGCCAGTGCAGGTACCTTACCTACTGGACAGAGGTGGCAACTGGTGCAAAATTAAAGAGCCAGGCTGTGGAGGCACAGAGAGCTGTAACTCACAGAGGGCCTGCAGGCCCTTCCAGCACTTCAGGAAGCACTGCTGATCAGGAAAGCACCACGCTTGCTTGCTTTGAGCTGCAATTAATTAGTGTGCTGGCTGAGGATTTCCCAACAGTGAGGGTCCAGCACTGGCAGGTTTCTATCCTAACTTGTTTTTTAGTGGGAAAATAATCACTCAACTTGGTAAAGTTGGGACACACATGCTCTGAGACATAGCAGCCATTGAGGGGGAAGTTAATTTTTAAATAGTGCTTCTTGCTGCTGAGCAGGCTAGAAACTTCAGATGCCACATAAGAAGTCCAGAGTAAGGGGTGCAGCCAGGCATCCCAAGGGCTCCTAGAACTGGGGCCAGAGTAATAAAACAGGGTGCTGGCCATGGAAAAAACTTTAAAATTAACATCCTGGGGGACCACGAGTGGGGGCTCTAGTTCACAGTGGGGAGTTGCAAAGAGAGTAGGATGTCCCTGAGAGTAAGCAGCTCTGACCTCAGTCCACAAAGCCTGGCCAGGAAGACAGGTCTGGAGCCAGCCTACCAAATGCAGGGTCTGCTCCTGCGGCTCCTTACTGGCATGACCTTGAGCAAGCAGCCATCAGACTGGGATGGGCAGCTCCACGTCCCAGCGCACAGGTGGGGTGAGTGGCACAGTGCTTGGCACATGGCAGAGGAATCACGCTGAGAGGACTGTGTGCTGCCCTCCAGCACAATAGTGTCAGGAGCCTTCACCGGCTCCTCTGGGAGAGTGCTGGAGAGCAGTGTCCACCGGAAGCCGGGACCAGCTTAGCCAGGGACACAGACAGCAAAGCAAGTGTCTCCTCTGGAGGGGTAGGTGCGTCCCTCCGGGCAGGCACAGCCCAGAACTGGCTGTCAGCCCAGGAACGACGGCGCCCTCTGGGAATTTCCCACACAGCCTCTGAGAATCTGGCTTTCAATCGCAATGGTGTTTTGAAGCGGGTTTAAAATGTGGGTAAAGTGTAATTGTTCTTCTGCACCAGTGCCAGGGAGTGAGCAGGAAAATGAGACCAAATGAGGCCCAGAGAAGTTATGGTGTTCAAAACCAAGGGCACAGCACAGCTAGGAGCCAGAGCGCACACATGAAGGGCTGGTTTACGAGGGGCAGCGGTGAGGTAACAGGCCAGTCCTCACAGCTCTCACAAGGGCACTGGACGACACCTTAGCCTAAAGGCCCCCTTTAGAGCTGTGATTAGGCCAGGAGATCTCCCCAGCCAACTCTCTGTCCCCAGAAGGACAGACCCCAGGCAGGCTGGGTGCCCTGCCTGTCTCAGAATCCATCTTTGTCCTACTGGCTGCCCTCACCCCAATCCAAATACAATATCATGGAGGTGGGGAAGTGGGGGAGACCCCAGGGTCACACAACTCCATGGGATAAAAGGCCCACTGCTGACATCAAAAGCAAAACCCTAAACATCTCCAGCTGAACTCTGCAAGCTGCAGCAGGTCAGGGGCCACGGATTCCATGGCACTTCCCCTCTCTCCTTCTAAAAAGGGTCCTACTAACTTGGTTTCAGTAGCCCTAATTTTGTGTCCTTCCTTTGTACCTTTTTAACAAAAAGAAAAAAAACTCAGAAAATTCCATAAAAGTTCCAAATTGTTTTTCTACCTGAGAGAAGTATCCCACGTATCTGAAACACAGGCTGAGGGCCCAATGATTCCTTTACAATGCAACCTGAAAAGGACACTGTTAGCATGGCCACTCTGGGCGCAGCACAGCTGGAACCACCCTGGGGAAGTGGCACAGACCCAGTGTCCAGTAACAACTCCAGTGGTGCAATGGCCACAGGAAATTCTTGTCCATATGAACAAGTAGACTATACATCATGTTCCAGAACCTCTGCAGAAGGGAAAAGCTGTTAGACGCCTAGAAACGCATTGCTAGGAGATTGGCACTCAGATAGAGAGTGCAAGAGTGCAGTGCTGGACTGGTACATGCATGACGGTGCTCTCATGGCACCCTGATGTCCTGCGTGGGACTGGTGCTGCAGGACAGTGCAACGGAAAGTGTGTTGTGCTCGCTGGACATGACTTAGAGTCAGACTGCAGGGAACTAGGTACAGGTTCTGGTGCTCACAGCGGCCCTCCCTTTGGCCTCGGTTTCTGCAACCCTGATGTAGAAATACTCCTGCCTCCCAGAACCATGTGGGGCATCAAATGGGTTAATGCACACCAATGACCTAGAGCGGCGCCCGACACGGTGATTGTTCTACAGTTAGGAGCTTTCAAAAATGATGGCCCTGGAAGCTGCAGATGTGGAGCAAAGCAAAGCTACGGGGTTTAAGTCTGGTGCCGTGCGTGGTATTACAGTGCACACAGTCACACCCTATTCGTGTCCATGGGAGGAGATCATCCCGATTGGCACCTGGTATGGAAGCATGTGGAGGAGCGACTGGGAGAAGGAGCCAGCACAGAGGCGGTGACCCTATAGGACTGCAGAATGGTGATGGAGAGAGATGCTGGTAAGTACATGGTAGATGAGGTGATGGGTGAAAGGCCATACATGAATGGACAGAGAACAGATTCACCCAAGCTAGTCATTTCGGAGGTGTGCCTACAAAGTATCAAAGAGGACACTGATCATGAATGCCCTTTTACATTGGGGGACACACAGCTGTCCCACCAGCACCAAGGGAGGGTCCGGTCCAGAGCTGCCCCCCCTTCTTGAATCCACTCCATTCTGTCTCTCCAGAACACACCCTGGGGCTGCCATAACACAGGTCACAGAAGGGTCCTCTCTGTCCACACTGGCAGGAATGGGAAAAGCTAAATGACAGAGAACCATGTTGTTATTGTTGTTTTTAATTAATGAATCTATTGGTACTGTCCAGCAGCACACTGGACACTTCCTCCTGTTCTTGAAAAACAAAGAGTGCCCTCCACCCAGGCCTCTTCCACAAGGCTGCTCTTCTAGCCCTGTCTACCCAGGACTGGGAAGGGCACAGAGCTGTAGACAGGGCCCCATCCCCTATCAGAGCCTGCTCCTGCTGCCCTCCCGGGCTCCCCAGTATGCAGCCTGGCAGCTGCCTAGGGGCTCCCAAGCATCCAGAGGGAGAGCTGAAAATCTTCCCAGCCTTGTGAGACAAACTGAGTCATTGTTTTTACCAAGGTTGGATGGTTTGGGAGCCTCTTATTCTACTAGCCCAAGAACAACTACAGTATCACATCTGTTTCTATTATAAAATATAGTAATAATAATTTATTCTCCCTGATGTTGTTTCATTAAAACTCCTGACCATTTTGGCTTCCTCCAAATTTTTGAAAAAAAAAACTCAAACAAAGGAGTAAAGCATCTTCCAATGCAAGCACCTGCTCCACCTCAGTCCTGGGAAGGCTCTCCTGGATTGGGTGATTTGAGAGTCAACAAAAAAAAGGTTCTGAGCAGCTGCATAATGAAAACCAGGCATGAACCTTACCCTTAGTAGTGGGTGGCCTTAGCGTACAGACCCTTTCTCTGCCTCAGCCATTTCCATCTGAAAATTGGGCACAGGCCAGGAGGATGGGAGAGAACACCTATGAGAAGCTGTCCTTTCCCCTTAGTCTGATGACAGCCCCCATATTCCAGGGTTCCCCCGCATGGCCCGTACCCCTCCATGTGGCTGGCCCTCTCCATTCTGATCGTTCTCTTTCCTGTGTCCACTGAGCCACGGGCTGGGGCATGGCTGTGTGAGTGAGAGAAGAGTCTGGTTTCCCTGAAAATGGCTTGTCCACTAAAACCACAAGTCTTGATCTGATACTGAAAGAATCTGCTGGCAATGGGCCCTGTCAGAACAGCTCAAGGCCCCCAGGGCTGATCCCCAGGCTGGCACGGGCCTCACCCAGAGCACCCGGCACCGCTCCTTGTGAGGGAGCTTAGTTCCGCAGCCAGACTCTGTGCTACTACCCCACCTCTGCAAAGCAACATATGCATGCAGGTGCACACGTGTGTGCACGCGTGTGTGCGCACACACACACTTTCAGGAAGCACTTGGCACTGCCCTCCTTCCTCAGCTGGGCACTGCCAGGGCAGCCTCCTGCATTCCCAGCCCCCACTGGCTGCCCCCAGAGTTGGGCTTTGTCAGGGGGTCCGGAGGCAGTGAGGACCAAGAAAGGGACACAGACCTCGTGGCTGCTGCCAAGTCCCTGGTCTGCCCCACTAGGCGTTTGATATGCCGGCCGGTAGTTTATTCTTCTTCCAAACACTTTGGGGTGCAGGGCTGGAGTTGCCATGGAAACTCCTGTAACTCCTCCTGGCCTGGGGCTCCAGAAGGCAGGAAAAGGAGACAGCTGTGGGTGAGGGCGGGCCACTGCAGGCTAGAGAGCCCTTCCCTGGTGCACAAGGGGCCACTAGCAAAGGTCTGCAAGGGGAAAGCGGGCTCCACTCTGGGGCTGGGCCACTGAGCTTGGGCACCTCCCTGGCATGCTGCCTTCACCAGATTTCCACCCAGGCCAGCCCAGCCCCAGCCCCAGCCTGCGCGGGCCAGTCGGGAGCCACCTACTGGCCAGCCAAGTGCTCTGGCGGCAGCGGGAGGTCAACAAGCCCGCGCCCACACCCCGCACCTCCCATTTTTAAAAGCATGAGCTCATCCGGGCTCCAGTGCCGTGCACCAAGCCCAAGCCAGCAAGTTTGGACCTGCGCCACCATATCGGAGCTTCCCTTTGCAGATACTTGCTGCTACACCGTCCTGGGGCTGTGGGACCTCTTGGTCCCTGAGCTTTTCTCTAGGAATTTGAAGGGGAAAGAAAGAGCCAGGGTCTTGAATACAAGCAGGGTAGTGAGGAGCGACAATAGCACCAGCCCAGCCCAGAGCAGAAACAGAAAGTGCAAGGAGAGCAGGTGGCAAGTGTGGCAGCCTGGGAGGCAAGGTCTGTAGGCTCTGGTCCTCCTGTGCCCCTGAATATTTAAGATGGGCCCCCAAAGCAAGAGCAGGTTGGGGAGGCCCCCACTGCACACATTGGCCCAGGCTGGAGCACAGCAGACTATGGCTTTGGCCCACCCTGCTGCCTCTGGCCTGCTGCACTCAGAGCAGAACCAGAGAGCAGTCTGAGCAGGCCACAGTGGGGTGGAGATGCTTGGGAGAGCAGGGGAGAAAACCTCCCGGGGCTCCTCACCGCTCAAAGGGGCCTGGCAAGCACAGCCTGCCCAGGCCACAGGTCCCCATGAGGGAAGGATGTGGCTGTGGTCCCAGGAGCCTCACCACCGAGGGCGACCCAGTCATACAAACACCCTCGGCTATCAGCTGTACTGACTGGGTCCACACCAGGACCCCATGGCCATGCCCCTCCCAACCCCAGCTCCTGTCCCCACTGCCAGCAACACACACCTCTTCAGACACACTCGCTCTATTCTTCACCTCCAGATGCATAGAGGCACTGGTGGATGCAAAGCATCCCACTCACCACACTGGAGACTCAGGGCAGCACCCCACATGACAGCGATGTGGGGGCCACCTGGCGTGCACACAGCAGGGACTGAAAACTTCCCAGTGTGCACATTGCACTCCATACACAGTAGATACGTAGAACTGCCCTGTGTGCACACAGCAGGGACACGGGACCATGCACTCCACTAGCAATGATACAGGCCAGCATTCCACACACAGCAGGGACACAGGATAACATGCCACACAAAACGAGGCCACTGGATGCACACTTCATGAGCTGGGCAGGAGGACAGCAAGTGACCCTCCTAACGCAAGTGATCCCAACAGTCCAGAACATGTCCTACTGGAACCTCCCATCTCTCATCAAGACACAAAGTCCAGCTGGGGAATGTCACCACGATGTGACCCTCCTTACTCCCAGGGAACAAATCTGTCTCCGCTGCTCACCCCTCCACACTTCAAGCCCTCCCTGAGTGTCACAGCCCTGGGCTCAGGGGTCCTGCCCCCTGCAGCTGCACTATGCTCAGACAAGAATTCTTCTGGGGCGTGGGGGAGACAGGCACCCTTCAACGACCCAGACCCAGACCGTCAGGACTCAAGTTCCAAGCGCCCCTGTGTCCCGCTTGCGAGGCCAGAGCAGAAGAGGGCGACCCTAGGACCCGGAGTCCGCAGCCCTGTACAGCGCTGCAGCTCCTACCAAGGCGGCTGCGACAGAGACTCGGAATGCAGCCCCGCACTCACCGATGTCGGAGTTACAGAAGGCGTCCTGGGGGTGGCTGGGCGAGCACGTGCATGCCTCGGCGCCCCAGGGCCCCAGGCTCCAGCTGCCCAGCAACACAACTAGCCCGAGCCAGGGAGCCATCGCCCGCCGGACCTCGCTGCTGCTCCTGGTCCTGGGGTGCTTCGGCCGGGCCTGCGGAGGCGCTGCGGGGGCGCACAGGACCCCGGTATGGAGGGGAGGATGGCGGGCTCTGGGAGAGTGGGGCTGGAGCTGGGACCGTGCGGAACCCGAGCAGAGAGAGCACGAGGAAAAGCTGCCCACCAGCGCCACTGCCCCGCCGCGCCGCGGCCAGACAATATATAACAGGCGGCCGCCGGAGCACCGCCCCCCGCGCCCCGCGACCAATGGCAGCGCCGCATTACCTCATCGTCCTCCGAAAAGGGGCGGGACCTGGGCGGGGCGGGGTCCGGTGCCACAGTTCCGAGCCTTATAGGGAATCGAGAGGCTCCGGTGCGGGTGGGCTGGTGCTCTAGGATTGGGGATGGAACGAGGCTGCAACACGCCCCGGAGCCACACCCGGGCTCGACCACGTGCAGAGGCGGGATGAGGCCCCACTTTCCAAGATGACCTAGAGAGGGGAAAGTCTCTCCCTTTCTGCCTCCCTCCTTTTGTGCCTCCTCTCTCCCTCTCTTAGAGCAATCTGCCCTTTGCAGTTAGCTGTGACTGATATCTTTTGCCGGAGCTCCTCTGGAGCAGATGCGGTTGTACATTCATTCAACAAACACTGCTCTGGCTTGAGCAGTCCTACTCTGAGCAAGCCTTTGTGCCTGAAAATCCACAGTGCAGTTTTCTGCCATGCCAGGGCCTTGCATCCCCAGGGACAGTAAGCCATGGCTCTGTGAGTGTCATTGGCTGAGCGGTGACGGGGAAACCTAACAGGTGTGAGAGCAGAGATTAGGGATAACAGGGAGGTCTGATTTCTATTCTTCAGCCAGAACTGGGGAGTGAAATGACCCAAAACTGGAGTAGGACAGATGCTAGGCCTCTGGGCCACAGACAGCCTGTAAGTCCTAAGAGTACGGTCCTTCTCAGGGAACAGCTTCTAGGGCCACTGCCTGTATTCGCAGGCAGGCGCCCACCTCCCTCTGGAGGACCCTCTAGGCCAGGTCGAGGGCCAGCTGTGTGAGTCCTGCGACTGCAGTGTCCTGCGAGGATGCTTTACATTCCAGACTAGAACAGCAGGGAAGCTAACCACAAACACCACTTTGCACCGGGGTCTCCTCTCCTCCCATCCTGTCTACCCCTTCTCTTCCTGGGTAGGATGCTGCTGGAGCAGCCCCTCTCTCGCCCCCTGATGAGTGACATTAGGAAGGCAGCAGTGCGGAACATGGGTGGTGGAGTCTGAAGGACTTTGTGGAGACTTTTTCCCATGGCCCCCATACACCACCCCAGCAGGAAGGCGTATGTCTGTCCTTGCTGCCCGACCCAGCTCCAGACACTGCCCCTCACTCAGCCCATGGCCTCTGCCACACTGGCTCCCCCGACTCTGCCCAGCACTGTCCTGAGAGTCTGACTGCAATACCCTCAGCCATCCTGCCAACACTGCTGGGAGAGTTGGCCAAGCTGCTTTTTAACCCCTGAGCACAAAACTGGGTGTTGGGGTGTCAGATGTGGGTGTGGCTGGTGGTGCCTGTAGTGCTTGCAGTGGGTACTATGGGGTATCTCAAGGAATAAGGCTGAACAAGGACATAGTTGATGGGATTTGAGAAACTGGCAGAAACTTGTGTGGCACCAGTCATGTGGAAGGTTTTAGGTGCCTTTCCCCACCAAATCCACTTTGGATAAGCACCTTGTGTGTGGGTGCTCTCTCTCTGCCATTACAGTTTTATCCAAAGTGCCAGTGTGTCCACAGGAAGAAGCCCTGCCTGAGTCCTAAGTGCCAAGCTGGGACTTCTGCTGGCACTGGCAGTGAGTCCCCCTACACAAGTGCAAGCACTACTTGAGTCTTGTTCCAAAGAGATGCACACAGGAGCCTTCCCGTTTATGACCCCTCCCTATCTCTCCCAAGCTGTCCATGCATCCATCTAGGGCCAGAGAACCAAGAGCCTTTCAGTCAAGAAGGGGTTCCTGAGCCTATGCTGAGAGGCTCCCCACTGCTCTCCTCGGAGGCAGCTCGGAGGCAGCTCAGCCTCAGCCTGAGGACCATAGAGCTCCAGTAGACCTCCTGCAGTCCCTGAAGCAATTAGACCTTCTGGCTGTTAACTTGGACAGGACAATGACAAAAGCCTGGTCACAGGTGAGGGAGGCTCCCCGGGTCTGTGCATGCTGACCTGGTGCCCACACTGGGAAAGGTGGCACAGCCCTCCTGCTTGTTTCTGGCCGCAGAGAGCATGTAACCATGTGAGTCTAGAGTCAAATCAAGGAGTCTCCACATCCACCTGGCTGGTCCTCAGCTCCCAGGGTGACCCGTTGTCCCTTCTGCTGGGCCTTGCCTCAGAACAATAGAGCTTTGTCCACCTTCTCGGTGTCAGATTGCAGGATGCCGTTTCCTTAGACACAGAAGAATCATGGCAAGGACCTCAGAAATGACCAACAGTTTTCTAAGAAGGGAGCATTAGGCTGGCCAGGACAGGGAACCCACTGAGGTCACAGTCATCTGGGGGCAGAACCAGAGTGCATTGGAGCTGTGGTTTCGTACCTGGCTGTCTCCACCACACTGGGGTCCTGGGGCTCCCAGACGTGATACTGACTGTGGCCTTGACAACTCTGGCCACTCTGACCCTGCCTTTCATATGTGTAGACAAATCTGCCTCAGTCTGTGATGTCCAGCCCAAGAAGAACATGCACCGGTGCTGGCTAAATCATCAGTAACAGGACCCAGCGAGCTACTCAGGCCAATATGCCATGCTCCTCGCAGCTCCCTGTTTGTTCATTCCCATTCTAAATTACTATCTGCCCCTTTTGGAGACACACCAGGCATGTCACTACAGAGAGGTGTGTGGAAACTGTTGTTGGGGACAAAGTGGGCTAGAGAGGGTGAGGCGCAAAGCCCTCCATAACACAGCTGTGAGTTGTTCCTGGTCCCATGCCTGTCTGGGCCTCCAGTGTTCCCACACTTGTGAGACCCAGATGGAACCCCATAGTGCCCTTGCAGAGGCAGGCAAATTTCCTGAGTGCTCATCCTGAGGGTGGGTTGATGTCCTGAGAAAGACAGGTCCTGCAGTGTGTGCAGGTGGACACAAGCAACCCGCCGAGACCAGAGAGCAAACCAGGCTCGCCAACTCCTTGCAAACTTCCCTTGCTCCCCCTCCAGGACTCCAGACACGGAGAAGCCAAGTGAAGCTCTTTTCTGCAGAGCTGGGTCACTCACTGCTCCTGTCTGTGGGCAGGGTGTGGCAGGAGCTAGGAACATGGGGACCATCCCACAGAGCTCATTTCAGAGGTCACCTCTTCCAAAAAGCCTTCTCTGATGCTCTTCCCATCTATCTGCAGCACTCATACTACCTTGTGCAACACTGACAGGACTCTGGTCTGGATGCTGGCCGGTCTGCTTCTCTCCCTGGACTGCGAGGCCTTGTGGACAGTAACTGAGCACTGGTTACAGGAGTTAAGTATGGGCTCACAAGGTCTCAAGACCAGCGGGTTGGTGCAGTGGGGCCTGTCGTAGCTCCTGCCCTGGAGCTCCCCAGTCTCATCCTGCTGGCCATTGCTAGGGGGCGCTGTGAGCCTGGTAACACCCTATCCCTCCTCTGGCAGCCTCTCTGCCCCAGTGGGCGCAGCCCCTCCGGCTGCTGCTCTCCTGTCAACACCCGTCTGGGCCTGCAGCTGCCCAGTGCCTCTGCCCAGACTGGCCACAGGTCCAGCAAAGGGAGTGGCTGCCTGGAGAAGTGGTGGACCTGTGAATCACAGGGTCAGAGCCCGGGGAGGGCTGGGAGCCCATGAAGGACAGGGAGGCTGGCAGCCTGGCTTTAGGGAAGGAGCCACCCGGGCCCGGGAGAAGCAAGTTGCCTCGTCCTCCAGGCTCAGGCCTTCCAGCCCCTGCATCTAACCTCCAGAGCATGTAAAAGTCTTTACTTCAGGCCATCCAACAGCAGACAGCCCAGTCCTCCAAGTTCTGTGAGCTCTGCCAGACTCTCCATGGGTGGTGGGTGGCATAGGGCAGCTGGGGATCCTAGTGGCTGTGACTGTAGGTGAGCCCAGAGCCCAGGTCCCTGGATGCTGCCTAGAGCTGTTCTTTTAGCAGCAAAGCTAAGGGTACCCCCACCCCTACCATGCTCTCCTTGCCAGAGAGCAGGGAGCCCTCGCTCAGTCTCCATTCACAGCATCCACATGAATGCAGGATTTCCACATCTCCATAGGGAGCAACTCCTAAGAATTTTAAGCCAGAAGACACATGTGTGCCCTGGTGGAAACATTTTGAGTCCTGTGTTTTAGGGTGGTGGGAAATGGGAGGCAGAGCAGAGCAGGCCACATGTGCGTGCTTGCATGCACGTGCGCAAGTGTCTCTCCAGGATAATATGCATGGAAGGAAGAGGACATCTCCTCCAGCCCCACCGTAATGTGCTCCTCATGCAGCGCAGCTCGTGTGCTTCTCCTTCACAGCACGCGGCTCCTTTGTGATTCCTCTAAGGGTTTCGGCTCAGCCCCACGCTGGTAGGACACACAGGTGACTAGGGAGGGCCACTCGGTGGTTGCGAGGCCGACTCCTGTCACCCTGGGCCAGAGCACTGGTCTGCAGACCTGGTGCTGCCTTCATCTGACCCCATGGGCCTGAGCCCACTCCCCAGCTCCCTGGAGCCCCACTGTCCACAGTCCACCATTCTTCCCCTCAGTGCCCTGAGTCGCCCATTCCTGGGAGTGACATCAGCCTGCACTGAGTCTCATAGATCCTCACTGCCTGTATCTCTCCAACCACCTTTTTCTCCCTACTCTTTTTCGTGACTCTCCAGAGAGTCACGAAGCAGCCACCCTGCCCAGTGTCCTTTGCTGTCAAAGTCAGAGCCTGCGCTGCTGTCCATGTGAATCTTTTATAACATAAATGGGAAATCCTGCTGTCCTCTGTGTAGCATGACTCACCTTTCACTGCGTGCAGAACAGAGTTGCAAACTGATGCGCCCAGCTCTCTGCAACCCGCTGTCCCATGGCACTAGCCACAGCTGTAGCACCTGACCTCAAAGAATGAGCTGTGACTTCTACCTCTTCAGTTAGAAACCCACCACCTCCGGCCCTGCCTGTTCTGTTATGCCCCACTCCCTCCACTATACCCCTGGACCCACCTGTGATCACCAGCTCTGAATGTCCCTGGCTTCTTCTGCCCCAGAAAAGTGCACTCCGTCACTCCCTTCCCACCCACAGCAGACTCCACAGGGCACTTCTCGGTGCCCAGCCCAGCATATCTGTTCATAAGAAGCTCTTGCCACTTTTTTTTTTTTAAACTGGGACTTGAGCAGAAAGTCTTTGCACTGAGCTCCATCTGCATCCCTTTGCATTTTGAGGAAGCACATGATAAATTACCCAGATTGAGCTCAAACTTGAAATCCTCTCACCCCAGCCTCCCAGAGCACTGGGATTACAGGTGTGTACTACTGTGCCTGGCTTTCCTACCAAACAGTGAACAAATAACCTGTGTGTTGGAGGAACAGAAGTGAGGATCAGCATCACTTTCACAAATGCACAGCAACAGAGATTCTGGAATCCATCTGCAGGGTTGGATGCTAAGCTCGGGAGGCCCAAAGCTCAGCCATCCTAGGCACAAATAACACCTAAGACCAAAAGAGCAGTTGCACCCCATTGTCCTCATGGCCTGCTGAGTAAGGTATTGACACAGGCTGGGGACACATGCAAGTGATCAGTTATTGTTCTGATGGTTGCAGGGAGCCTCCTGCCAAGCTAGTTTCTCAGCAGAGAAATGTTTGGTAGGTGAGGGATAGATCCCAGGATGAGGTCATCCACAGAGCAGCAAGGCAGTGGGAAATTTTCCTTCTGGGGGGAATTGAAGACATTGCTGAGGAGTGGCGGTAGCCTGGGCCAAAGCCCTACCCCAGACAGAGCCAGCCTTGAGTCCTCAGGCCTTCCTGGTTCTCTGTTTAGGGTGGCCGCCACAGTGCTTTCCCCGGGCCTTCTGCTCTGGAAACATGGTGGCCCCTCGCTTTCCACACTTCAGGTGAGCCAACCATGCTTTTCTCCGCGTGTGGACTGGCTCAGACCCTGGACCTTCCAGGCATGCCCCCTCCACCTCGCCATTCTTGGTGGCTTGGCCCAGCATGGACTGAAGGCTGAGTACATGTGTGGTGCTGAACTCCAGGCTTCTGGGCACGAAGTCAGGCAGCCTAGTTTCTGAGTTGTGCACGTGTCCTTCGCTGTGACCATGTCACTGAAGTCCTCCCCCTTGCTTCCCTCTGACCACCAAGTACTGAGCCAGCATTGACGGGTGTGTGTTCCCATGTTCCAGGAATGGGGAAGGAAGAAAAAAATCTGTCCTCAAAACACTCTTGGTCCAGCAGAAGAAAAAACAGCAAGTGATGGCAACTCTCCTAGGTGGCCCCTGGGCCCTCTGGCTACAGGGCAAGGAGGTCTATGGGGCCAGTGCGGCTGGACAGGGTGGTGCCATGGAGGAGCCAACCCTCTGGTCTAGTCCCAAACTGGGCCAGACACAGACTTTTGCCCTTGCCAAGGGGGCTGGGGGTGGTGGAAGCATGTGAGGATCAGGTCCTTTGGCACTGCCATCATCTCCTTGCCCCACGCTCCCATTCATGACCTCCCTGTCCTGCATACTCTGCCAAGCTGGCTGGCTGACATAGGGTGCTAGGTGAGAAGCTGCTTCTGAACCCAGTGAACTCCCATTAGCTGGACATCTGCTGCGAGCACTTTCTGTGCAGTGCTCCCTCGGGCCCTCACCACCTGAGCCGGCATGCAGTGCCTTATGCCAGTCAGTGCAACTGCTGCTCTGATGACCAATTTGCATGCTCATTTTCTGACACAACAGAAAGTGGCAAGGCTGTGATGTACAGATCTCATCCCACCACATGCACCGTGGAGAATGGGGTCCCTGGCCCCAGACCCACAGGTTCCCACTGTCTTTGGGATCACTCAATGCCCAAAGCTCTTGGTCACTATTTGGTTCACACACACTCACCCAGGCTGGCAGGATTCTTCCAGAAGCAGCTCCCAGAGCCTCCTGGAGTGTGGGGCATCTTACTTGCTCAAAATTTGGGGACATCTGTAGGAGAACCTCGTCTTCCAAATCAAAGCCCCAGGCAGAAGTAGACTGCTGGCTGCCAACCAGTGCAGCTGTTGGACAGGGCCCCTTCCTTCTGAGATCTCAAGCATGTGGCTTGGGCCCCATACCCAAGATCTGCCCTGGTGCTGTTCCTATAGTGGCTGCATGACCTCTCATGGGCCAGCCAGCACCCTTCCTGTACACATAACTCCCAGAGGTGGACTTCATGACATCTCCAGCATCTCAGCGGGGCCATGTACTCAACAGGCAGTGTCCAGGGTGGCGACCAAGGCTGTGATGGCTGTAAACCTCGGTCTTCACCAGTCTTCACTCTTTCACTTGGCCTTTGCTCTCTGAACCTCAGCACAACCTGGTGTAATTCACTCCTTGTGGGTCCAGAACATGGTGCAGTGTTTGGCACATGGGAAATCACCTATCCATATGTAAGGTGGGGCCTAGAGAGAGAAAGAGAAATGCAGCCGGCCTCTTCTTGTACTGTCTGCAGTCCTGTGAGCTAAGTCCACAGGAGAGACACGGTCTCACATCCCTTCACTTCGTCATTGTCCAGCAAAGAGGGTAGGGAAGGATAGAAAGAGAGGGACCTCAAGCACTCACGTGGTGCCCCAGGCTGGCAGGTGTCCTCGGGCTGGGGCCATACTGGTCCTCAGAGATGGAGTGATCTCTGGGACATGAAGATCACCATCTGCAGCCTTTCTGGTCCAATTGGGAATGGAGGTCCAGAGAGACATGCAATGTCCCTGGCCCTGGAGCACACAGCTGACACAGCGCAGGGCTGGGCTGCAGTTCCGCCATCAAGCCTCAGGGCAGCCGCTCCTATCCGCCCCCTGTCTGTCTCCACAGAGAAGGTAGGCATGTGAAGAGGGACAGCCAGGGGCTGCATGCACCTTGATTTCCATTGCCAAGGATGGGTCTTCCTTCCTGGGATGTCCGAGCCCTCCCAGGGTATGAAGGCAGGTGTTGGGCATAGGTCTGTTGGAAAGACTCTCAGTCCGGCCCTGGAGCTGTCAGCATCCTCTCTTGGGATAATACTACTCAGCCAATGCCCTGTGCTTTCCAGAGTTGGGACAGCCCAAGTTAGACCCAGAGCAGTTGCCCAAAGCTCCTCTGTGAAATGACTCTGTGCAGATATTACCTTTCCACAAAATGAGGTCAAATAGGATATAAAGGCCAAGCAGGCCACAATAGGCATGGCATGAGGATGTGCTGCTCAGTGGGCCCTGCTCATCGCACCTCGTGGTGTAGCTGCATCTGATGCTCATGGCCCTATGAGGCAGCAGCTGTTACTGTTATGCTCATCTTCCATAAAGAAGGCTGAGGCAGATTTAGCAGCACGGACAATGTCACTGGGAGAAGCTAGCCATCCCCTTCACTACCGAGGGTCCACACCCTGTCAGCCTCACAAATGCCTTGCGAGCACTTGCTGCTTCTCTGTGCTCCAACCCACAGGCTATGCTCCTGCTTCTCCTGTGACCACACTGCTGCAAAGCTAATGACAGGCTCAGAGATGCTGAGAAGTGTGAAAGGGACATGCGGAAGATTCCTCATTGTATTACATAGTCTGGCATTGACCTCCACACGAAGCCCTGCTGTAGAGCTGTGTTGGGCTCCCCCTTCCTGAGCACTCTGGAGTAAAGTCATGTTCGAATACCAGGAACACAAACCCCTGACTTGATGCCCAGAGAGCCCCACTGCTGGCTGGATGCTGGTTCATAGCCCAGCTCTAATCAACAATGCTGAGGGGCTGGGACCCTCAGCCTGCCAGTGGGAACACAAGCAGCAACTCCAAACCTTTCGCAGAGGCTGGACTGAATCCTCTGAATCCTCTGCCTTGAGGATTCAGAGCAAAACACCTCACAGTTCTACCCGCAGATCTGGAGGAGAATGCACATACCTTAGAGTGGCTCCAAGGTCCCGAGCCCTGCCCAGAGGCTGAGGCAGGGGAGGAAGAGGCAGGGAGGAAAATCATTTTGCTCTGCTATTCCTTTGTATGAACTGGTTACTGTCTTATGTAATGCCCAGTAATTAAAATGGTTGGAATGCTTTGCATTTTTAACAGCAATACGCAGACAGGTCCAAGACCTAGAGCTGGAACCAGCTGGCACGCACCAGTTGGCCCGCCCGACTACCACCCCAGCCTGGCTGGCAGAGCTGCTACACCAGGTGGTGAAGGGAGCCAGGAGGAAGGCCCAGAGACCAGCTGTGTCCCACACCTCTGCCCCTCCACCCACAGAAAGAGGTCCCTACCACCACCCGGGGTCTGCAGTTGGTGGCAGCACGGAGGGATGATAAATAATGACAGTCACCCTGTACTATGACAGTGAGCTTGGTGCAGCTGCACAAAATGCCTATGCAAACAACTTAAAAGGTGGGAAGGTTTCAGAGGCCAGCTGGGCCCATCGCTGGGGCCTGAGTGAGTAGAACTCTGGAGCAGGGGTGTGGAGGACTGGAGATGTTCGCCTACCCCAGGATAGCTGGGAAGCAGAGAGAGTGAGAGCCAAAGGGGCCAAGGACCAGATAGCATCCCATGACTCTCGACCTCTAGTGGCCCTGTGGGCCCCAGTAGCAGCACCACAGCCATGAAGTCAGGGCCCCATGGGGAACTGCTCCCATCCCAAGGCCAGTACCTCTGGGGAAGTTTTAGATCCAAACCAGCTTGCATGTTAGGTAGCAGGCCCAAAAGCGATAATGCACGGATTATGTGATTCAAGCAAAAAGTCAGATCTGCTGCTGTCCTGCTCTGGATCTGTTGGGTCCCTGGTGCATGTCACATGAGGGCCAGATATCACAGCTTCTGAAGACCACCGGGACACAGGCCCTGCCCTCTGCCCACTGTTGTCCCGCTCTGCTTTGCCTTCCTGCCACAAGAGCAGGCCTTGGTCATCTTAGCCCCCGAGTCTGTCATCCTCCCCGAGGCCAGGGTCTGGGCCAGGCAGTCTGGTGCTGCCCACCATCCTGCCCTCCAGCTCCTGCAGCAGTGACGCCTCTTCGGTAATTGGTCAGCAGCCCAACGAGATCGGACTCCTTGTCCCCACTTTCCAGATGAGATGCTTAGTCACCTCCCCAAAGTTGTCCTCAAGAAGTGACATTTCTGAGGTCTGTCTGACCCAGTTATTAGAAGGGACATGCATGACAGTGGAAAGAAACCAGGACCCATGGATAACAAGGAGCGCTTGGTAGTAGAGTGATGGTGGGAGATGAGGACATGCTTGGGAACTCACAACGAGGGCATCCTGCTCACTTCTGGCCCCGCCCCACCTCACCCGTGGCCTTGGCAGGGCTTGTCCACCTCTCCAGGCAGGTCATGTGGAGTACACGGAAGGTTAAGGGCAACTAACAGGACAGTATACTGAAGGGTGTTACTGGGCCCATGCCCCAGAGGAGTGGGTGTGGACCATGTTGGTAGAGATTGTGCATGGCAGGAAGATGCCCTGTGGGCCAAGGGTGCTGCCTCCTATAGGGAGCACAGGGAGAGAGGCCAGACACAGACCCTGGCTCTGTGGAGTGGGACTCAAAGAAGGGCTGTCGGCCCAGGGCCAAAGATCCCGGGATGCCACCTGCCAAGCAGGGTCCTCCTCCACTGCCACAACACAAGTGGCATCTTCTTCCTGCCTTTTGCTTTTTGCACATTTAAAGTCACTCAGATTTATGGAAGTTTTGCAGAAAGTTTAAAGGGTTATCAGGTATTTTTCTACCCCGATGTGTTTCCCTCATCTCCCCCATGCTAAAGCGGTGGCATGGTGCCCCATTAGTCCCCCATATTTCACTCTGTGCCTCCTAAACGTAAGGGCACTGCCAGCTTTTGAAGTGCAGCCTGCAGCTCAGCCCCAGGTTCTCACAGCCCTAATAGCCTCCAGAAAAAGTCTCACGTCTCAGAACCTCAGCATTCACATGCATAAGCAAGGGCACCAAGGCCACCCAGCTCTAGGACCAGCTCAAAGATGAAATGAGGCTCTGTGGAAATTCTCTGAACACTGTGTTCTTCTTTCCTTTCTTATTTATTTATTTTTATTTTGTGGAACTAGGGATTGAACTCAGGCCCTTGTGCTTGCTAGGCAAGTGCCTATTCTACTGAGCTATCTCCCCAGCCCGTTTCCTTCCTTAAAAGTAGTTTTGACTCCCTGAATTTCTCCTTTCCCTTCAATAGGCCGAGTCCCACAAGCAAAAGCAGGTGGGGTCCTGCTATCCACTGGGCGACTGCTTAGTCCACACTGGTGCTGGGCTGAGCCCTGCTCTGAGCATGAAAGGAAGTGGCATAAATCAGTGCTGCCTGCACCCCAGAGCCCTGGGGTCTGAGTGATGTGTTTGCAGGGGCAATGGGTGGCAGGCAGGGGGTGGGTAGGGAGCTGTTTCTGGACGTCTTAAGAGCAGTGAGATGGCACCACAAAGACTGAGCAGAGCTCCCGGGAAGAAGAGTAAGCCACGTGGCACCTGTGAACCCAGTGCACCCCTGGCTGTCACAGCCCACAGGTTTGTCCACTGCATGCGTAAGGTGTGGGCTCTCAGCTGTTTTTCTTTCATTGCTGGGACAAAACACCTGACACCAGAAAGTACAGGAGGAAGGGGTTCTTCAGCTCCTAGCCAGGGCAGGCAGGTGCTGTGGCACAGGGCAGCTGCCCTGTCCACCCCTTGCACAGCACGTAGGCAGCCTGCCACAAGGGCATATAGCCCTCACACTCTCATCCCAGTGTCCACCTTGAGTCAATCACAGACTCTAGATTTACCAGTCTCCACAAAAACCTGAGACTGGCGTGGGAGACGTCAAGACACACACCACAGCAGGTACCCAATTCTGGGGTCTCGGGCTGTGCTCAGCAGGCCCTGCTTCCTTGGGTCTGTGTTGAGGCAGCCCATTGCAGCAGGAGCTCTAGGGGAGCTGGGAAGTGAAGCAAAAGACCTGGCTCACGGGCCCCCAAAGACTCCCCACCAGGGGGCCTGATGCCCCACCCAGGCTGCGTCCTGAGGGCTCCCCCTCCCAGTAACACCAGAGCTAGCCCCAAGCCTCCAGCGCTGCACGGACCATAGCTGTCAGGCAGACACACCTCAGCACCTTCCCCTCCTGGATGCATGTAGCTGGGGCACGAGCATATCAAATCCCAGCTTTGCTGGACACCATGTACCCCACGTGGAGCGTCCGCCTCCTTCCAGCACTCCTATGGCCTGTCAGGGATGGGACACAGAGACTCAGAGGAAGAACAAAGCAAATGAGGAGTGCTCTGGCCATTGAGGGAAGCCGCAGGTCTTGAAAGACACAGTTCAGGCCCAGGCTCTGGACTCTGCCCTCCTGCAGCCTGGAAAAGCAGCCCAGTTTGGCCAACCCCCCACCCCCAACCTCTTCCCAGCTGTGAGCTCCAGCCCGATGTGCATGCAACAGGGCCACAGCCCACATTGTATGGCCTAGCGTGGGCAGGCACTGGTCCTTCCTTCACACTGCAAAGCAAGTAGGGAACATGGGCCTCTTGCAGGTCCTGAGTGCAGAACGAGACAGTCTGGCTCCACAAGCCGCTCCGTGCAGGCCTCCTGGCTGAAACGGCCCTCACAGGGCAACATTTCTGAATCAGGCGGGGTGGGCATCGCCATGGCAGCAGTGATCTGTCCCTTCAGGATGGTGTTGCCTCTGGCTGGCAGTGACAACAGGACACCTGTATCATGCCATCATTTCTGTGCATAGGAGACCAGGCCGGCCCACTCAGCCTTCTCCACGGCTGAAAGCAAAGTGGATGCCAGGGCTTGCCTTTGCTGGCACTGCCTCAAGGAAGGGCCCTGATCCTAGCCCACATGACTGCTGACCACACTCGGCTCTCAGGTTCTCCTCCCGTGGGCTGCTATATGACAGCTTCTGTCTTCAAAGCCTACAAGAAGAGGTCTGTTAGGGACAAGCATGATGTGACCGTGTCCACACCACAGCACTCATCCTGTCACCTTTGCTGCTGTCTGCTGCTCTAAGAGCTGGTCCACATTTGAGGAAAGGGGATAATGCCATGGGGTGAACAGCAGCTGTTGGGGACCAACGGGCCACACGGGCTCAGCCTGCACACAGGGTCAGCAGAAAGCTGAAGCCTTGCTCCCACAAGGAGGGAGGGCAGCGGGAAGCCTCTGAGCTGCTCCCCCGGGTTGGGGAATCACTGCTGGGGACTGGGTACAGGCCCAGGGCCCCACCTCACTCACACATTTATGCAGCAGACCCTGTCACTATCCCATTGGACACACACAGGGAAAGGCCCGGTGGCTGTGATGATGGGCCCCAGGTATGCTGCAGGCCTAGCAGGGGCCTGGGGTGGGGGCTACATGGCCGCTGCTCCACACTGTCGCCTGGCTTCCCTCTGATGTGCCTCTCACCCTTGGCTCTCTGGAATCTGAGGGTTTTGTTTTACTTTTGTAATGAGTTTGAAGCTCCAGTGGCGCAATCAGTTAGCATGTGGCACTTATACTGTAATGAGTTTGCTTCCATCAGTCCACATTTGCTATACTGCAGACCACACTGGAGGTGCAGGGCTGCCGTGTACACACAGCGCCTCTGAATTACTCTTGCACCCCTATCTCCGAGCTTGCCTTCAATGCTTTATTCTCCATCCCCTTTCGACCCCCTCCCTCCCCTCTCCCATCTCTGTGCCCCTCCCTGCTTCCTGTCACCTGTCTTGTGCTTTGGTCCTTTTCTGGCCATGCAGTGCTTAGGCTGCTGTGTCTGACCTGTTCTATTTGGCACCATGCCCTATGGCACGTCGCCCTCCAGAGGGCTCCAGCGTGCCCCGCTGTATGGCATAGCAGCACCCCACACCTTCTACATCCCTTCATCTGCTGAGGAGCACAGGGGCCTCCCAGATGTAGGCTTAGGAGCGGCACCGCTCTGAATGTGAGTACACGGGGTACCTGCATCTGAAGTCTTTCGCCCTTTTGGCAACACACCTAGAAGGGGAGTAGCTGGCTTGAATCGCATTTCTAGCTTCAGTGTTTTGAGGAGTCTCCTCTCTGATTTCCATAGCAGCTGTGCTAGCTTATGCCATTCCCCATCCCCACTCCCCTACCTCACTCCCCCACTTCCCTCCCCCACTCCTCTACCTCATCCCCACTCTCCTACTCCACCCCCACTCTCCTACCCCACCCCCCTCCCCACTCCACTCCCCACTTCTTTACCTCACTCTCACTCTCCTACCCCACTCCCACTCCTCTGGCCCTCCCACCTCCCACCACTGCCAACAAAGTGAAGAGTTCCTTGTGTTCCTTCTCCACACCCTCGCCAGCACTGTATGTGATTTCCTGGTGCTGCCGGCTCTTCATGGAACAAGGTGGAATCTCAGTATTGCTGTCTTGATCATAACAATGGGTAACTAAATGGGAGATTTTTAGACCTAATGGCCAGATTTGGCTCAAAGATGTCTCTGGTTCAGTTTGGGCAGTGTTTTAAAGATGTAGCCAGCCAACTTCAGGAGAATCCTGAGCAGCAGATGCTGTGGACCCAGCTTGCCAGGCTTGAGCAGGGCCTGGATGTGGGAGTGGGCACCAGGGTCCCAGACCTTCCCTCCCAGAGGCCATGTCCAGCCCAGTCTGGCTCAGAGTTCTGAGCACTTGCAGGGCACCAGAGAACCCTAGCCAGGAGGAGGTCAGGCAAACCCAGCCCTGGGGACCCTTGTGCAGGCCTCAGCTTAGCCTGCAGGGTGCACACTTCATCCCAGTCTACAGTCATCTGTGGAGAAACTGCGAAGCTAGAACTGAAACCTAGAGTCAAGGAGTCCACTGCTGGCCACGCAGCCCCTAACGAGGATGGGGCCCTGAGCCTCCTCAGCAGGCTCTCAGGTGCTCAACGGGTACTCACGTGTGCAGGCCTTGCACTAACACTCGGGGGCACCAGGGGGTGAGGGAGGCGTCCACAAACAGGCAAAGTCTAAAAGCCAGGTCTGCACAACAGGTCGGCTTCCTGACTGTGGGACCTCAGCCAGACCAGGAGCTTTGGTGTCTATAGGTTGTGGTAGTTCCAACAGGGGGCAGATGAGATAAGACAGAGGGCAGGAGGGAGGGAGGGAGGAAGGGAGGGAAGGAAAAGAGAAAGGAGCAATAAGACCAACACCAGCTCACTCACCAAGGGTCATCACCCAGGCCCTGCGTGTATCTGATCTGCACTGTCACCGAGGCCTAGATGGAAGCTCTCTGGTTGCTTCAGGAGAGACAAGGGTATGGGATGTCCAGCAAGGAGTCCAAGCTCATATGGTGTGTCCAAGGGCACGTGGTGTGTCCAAGGTCATGCCACTGGTAAGTCAGTGGCCAGGATTCCAAGCAGGCAGCATCATGTTATTCCCTAGGCTCTTGGCTAGTAACAAAAGCAGTTCATGTTTGAGGTCAAGGTGTAACTATGCCTGTTTGAAGGGTACTTGGCCGATTACAGGGTTCTTTGTGGCCAGGCTTCTGAGGGTGGAGATGGAGACAGAAATTTCCGGGGTCCTCAGCCAGCAATTCTGTGCTGACACTTAGGGAAATACCAGAGCCTGCAGGAGAGGAAACAGTGGGAGCCCAGGCTGGGCGGCAGCTCTTAGAATCACAGCCACCCTGGCGCCACACCAGCAGCCTGGGCACCTAGGACACTTCACCCTGGCAGACAAGAAGCAGCCATCTCACTGGCCTCCTGGTCCTCTGGGGCAGGGCCAAATGCAGTTGTGATGGTGCAGCCCAGTTCAGCCCAGCACAAGTGAGACGCCACATCCCAGACCAAGGAGCTAGTGACTGCTCAGCTGGGGCCCACTAGCTGAGCAAAGGACAAGTAGAGACACGGGCAGAGATTTCAGCGCTGTGGCCAGGCTCGGCATAAGAGGGGCCCTTCATTGCAGTCTCTCAGCCATGCCTGGCCTCTCCAGCCCCCCACCACCACTGCAAAACAAGGCATGAGTCCTACCAGACTGGACTCTGGGTGCTGGCTAGGCATAAAGGAGGCACTGTGGGTACAGTTGCCATGGTAACCCATACCTTAGTGAAGGCACTGGATGGCCTGGGTGAGTGCTGTACGCCACCACACACAGCTCATGTGGTGAGCTGGGAAGCTGAGTGGAGGAAACAGGGCTTCTGTGATGCTATCAAGGGTGCCCCAGTGCTGGAGGGCCTCTCCAGAAGCCCCAGGGCCTAAGGCTACCCTAAGACCAAGCCTCAAACACACAAAACTCTGGGGATATCCAGCATCCAACTGCAGCACCCAGAGGAGCACAGCTGGAGAGCCACAGCTGGGCTGCATGCTCTGGCCCCTGGTCAGCTGTGCACCCTCTCTGAGCAGGCCTCCTTCCTCATGAACTAGGAATAATAATGCCCACATCAGAGTGGCTCCAAGATCAAATGAGATCCCCCTGGCTGATGGGAGACCCATGCAGAGGGGTGCTCAGTAGTGCCCCTCTGTGATTACCTGACTGTCTTGTCCAGTCCTTCACCTATTTGCTCCTCCCAGGGCTACCAGCCCAACACTGGGCTCTGGACTCTGCACTGCTGCTCCATCCTCAGAGTGAGTGGCTCTGCACATTTGTTGGTGTGTGTGGTCTCTCTTACTGGCATCAGCTTCACTGGTAGCCCCTGGGAGGCAGGGCTTGCAACCCTCTGAAGCTGCCCTCTGACCCCAGTGCCCAGCACAGGCTGGTGTGTGATCATTGCCCAGAAAATGTTTGCACAACAATGCCAGGAAGGAGCAGCCGCACTCTGAACCTGCGTACTCGTGCACCCGGGGGGGGGGAGGGGCGCTACAAATGAGCTTTACTATTGCCTCTCAAAGTTCTGGAGTTTGTGTATTGTTTTCTTTTAACAGAAATAAATGGGAGGCTGAAGAGATAGCTCAGTAGAATAAGCGCTTCCCTGGCAAGTACAGGGGCCTGAGTTCAATCCTCTGTTCTACAAAAAAAGAAAAAGAAAAAAATGAGAGCACACCCAAGAGTATCTTTAAGGGAGGCCACCCTTTGCTCCTTTCCTATAGGATTTCTTGGGCAAAGCCATGGATAAATTTAATGCCAGCCCAGGGGTTGCAGCTCCAGCAGGACGTCGTCTGCTCATTCCTGGAGCATGACAGAGATGGAAGGCAGGCAGCGTGGCCCTCAGGATGGAGCCCTGTCTGGACAGCTGGGCGTGTGATGGCCTCATGTGCCTCTGTGACAGTGTGGATGTGGGAGAAGGTGACACTTCTGGGACCCCCGGTGGTAGCACAGGCTCAGCCCGCCATGACAGTCTCACCCAGAGGGACTGCTCACCCCACCAGGCCCCAGGAGGACGGAGGCACTGGCCACTGGGGCAGCACCCAAGCCTCTGTCCTGGCAGGTAGTGCAGGCCTCTCAGCAGGCCCCTGGTATACCTACCGTGTGGCCTTAGGCGGCACCTGTGTACTCTCTGTGCTGGTTTACTCTAGGTGCAAGCAACTAGCCTAGCAAATTAAACCTATGAACTCATAGATGTCACTGCTTATGGTAAATCCAAGGCTGGCACTTAAACAAAAGGGGAAAGATGAGTCAATTCAAAGAAAATCCTAAGTGAATTTAAATGGCAAAAACCAGGACAGGGAAGTGAGTCTCAGGAATGCTATGATGGGCTGTTTTCTGGCATCTGCCCACCCGCCTGGGACCACCTGGGGACACAGCTGTCTTTTATTCTCTGAATCCCAGTGCTGTACCTAGACTCCAGGAGTGGTGAGAACGTGAAGGGGGCCGCATATGACACCAGCCTGGCATCCCTGTGGCTCTCACCCTGCCAAGGCCAGCTTGGCAGGGAGACAGCTTTGCTTGGAGTGAGGCTTTTTCTCCCTGGACGGGTTCTGTGTGGTGACAACAGGAAGCGGCCAGTCAGGCTGGCCCAGGCCAGGATGTAACCTCAACCTCTCTGGTGCCATCTGAGCTCTCTCCAGCCTGAGATAAGCCTGGTCCCACCCCCCAAGGTACAGTCCCAGGGAAGCTACTCAGGGTCCTGCTATCTCCTTCTTTGTTGGAGCTAGAGCTGTCCCAGGATATAAGGTGGCACCGGTCCTCACTTGGAGACACACCGTGAGGTGCTCACGGGTTGCTGACCCAGGACTGGCCACTGGGTCACCCCGTATCCCCAGGCCTCTCTGAGGGACCTGGTCACCCAGAACTTCACTGCTACCAGTGCGGCTCTCCCCACCTGTGTGTCTGCTGCATCCCAAGCCCCCAGCCTTCCTCTGGTGTACATTCCTTTCCTGTAGTCACTGTCACAGCCACAGCAGCACTGCATTTTGGCTATTCCAACACACGTGCGTCCACCCATTACAGAGGCCGGAAGCCCATCATTTGTACTAGGCTGAAATAAGGCATCAGCAGCAGACCCAAGAGGCCCTAAAGGAGCCCTGTTCCTTCCTCTCTGGCTTCTGGTGGCTCCTGGTGTCCTGCGTCAGTGGCCCCTCCACACCACCCTCCAGCCTCGGGTCACCCTGCCTGAGGCACTAGAACCTGCACTGTAACCCTGATGAGAACACTTCCTGTTTCCTCTTAGGACCAGTCTAATGCTCCAGCGTGAGCTCAACACCTCCAAATCCTTACCCAGAGGCTTTTTCCCACACAAGGAAACATTTACAGTCTCAGGGACTGCGTCATGGGCATGTCTGAGGAGCTACTTTAGGGGTATAACATGTCCCATGACTGAGCAGTTGGTTGAGCCCCATCCTACAGGAGAGCAAAGCCACTGCCTTCCTGCCAGGCCAGGGCTCCCACTGTGCCTTCAGACTTCACCCGCACTGTCTAGGGCCATCTCTGTGCCCTGGTCCCTGCCCTTCCTCCTGCAAAAGAAGAGTAAAACAGCAGCATTCTGGACCTCTGCTTCTGCTCTGTCTCCCCTGTGGCCCCGTGCTGTCCTTGGGGACAGAACGAATGAGGAGCTTCTCAGGCAGAGGCCTGTTTTCCATGTCTTATCTTCCTCTCTTCACCTTGTGTCTGGACGATGGCTTATCCAGATGTACTAGGAGTGTTCTGTCCCTGCTGTCCCTCTCCCACCCTGGCATGACCCCTGCCCTCCCTGAGGCGACAGCTCTGCCCCCACCCCAAGCCTGGTGTAAGCTCACACACAGCATCTGGCCAGGAGAAATGTGCTCAACCCCTTTCCACCACTGGTTGTAGAAATGCAGTGCCTGGACTCTTCCCTGGCTGAATGATCCTGTAGAGGGAGGGGACAAATGGCCCTCGTGATACCAACCTGGCATCAGGGGACTCCACATCCGTGAGTGTCCTTCCGCATGACTGAAGCAGACAAATGTTTCAGTTGTCAGTGCATTTTAAGGAGCCCCTCGAGGAGAAGCCGTGTTTCCCCAGCCATGTTCAGATGTATGCCTTTATCAACCACTGTAGCTAAGCAGGGTGGGTTAATGGAACAGAGTGATGTTTGCAGTAGGATGGGAGTCAGCTTAGAACGGGGGTCAGGTGTGCCTGTGGATGCGCACCCAGCATGGTCAGGGCTGCCTGTCTATAAATGTGTACAGCCTAGAGCTCAGAATAGAGGTGGCCATCAGAAAGAGGTGATAGCAAAGCCCAAGAGAGCAAGTGAGCACAGAGGAGGGGAAGATGACCGCAACACTGAGAATGCCTTCATTTTAGGGCAGAAAGAGGGAGGGTCCCATCCAAGAAGGCAAAACATAAAGGCTTGTTGATGTTGGAACCTAAAAAGGGGTCACGAATGAAGAGTGTAAAACCATTCAGGGAGGACCCCGGGAAAAGAAAAAGACCACTACATCTCTCCAGAAGGAAGTGAGAGCGGGGCTATCCAGAGCACTCAGCAGAGGGGGAAAGAGGAAATCAAGAGCGCAACGATAGAGGGCTGAAGGCATGGACACGAGAGCGTGCACAGGCGCCAGGACTGTGCAGGAGGGCAGGAGCAACTGGAAGCAGCAATAAGGATGTAACAGAAGAAAATGGTTCCAAGCTGCAGAAAGGCCTGAGTCATCTGATCGCAGGGATTCCCTGAGTCCTATAGAGATTAACATTGAAATAAATCCAAAGACAAAATATGGCAATGATTTTGAGCCTTAGTCTAAAGGAAAAGAATCTTTAAAATTTTCAGAGAAAGATTCCAGTCTACTTACAAAGGGTGGAGAGGGAGGAGACACTTACTCATCTGTGAATCGGGAAAAGATGTTCTCAGACTGATGAGAAAAGGGTACCATCCACGTCAGAGAGGCTTTTGTGTGCTGGGGTCTGGAGTAAGCCACGGCCCCCTTCTCTGCGAACTTGCATAGGGATACACTCCAGCCAAATAAAACACCAATTAAAACAAAGATCTCAGCCTGGGGAGACGAAGCAAACATTCATGTGTGTGTGTGTGCGTGCCTGTGAGAGCCACCAGCAGGCCTTGGAGGAGAAATTCCAGTACAGTATGGGAGCAAGAGTGGAGAGCGAGGTACAGGAAAGTAGAGCTAGAGAATGTCCAGAAAGTGTGGTGCTCAGATAAAAGGAACGCCTGGGGTCAGAAGAGTGACTTGTTTCCAGAAGCGAGAACCAAGCATAGAGGTAGAGGGAAAGGGGCCCGGGTAGCCCAGCACAGCACGGAAGACAGGGTGACACCCAGGACACACCGTGGGGTGAGTGAAGGCCAAGGCCCAAGCACAGGGCTTTCCTAAGGGAAGCAGGGGTAGGCGCAGGATGGGCCGCCGGGCAGCATGAAGAACGGAGGTGGAGAAGAGAGCAGGAGTCGGCCCGCTACCATCTCAGTCGGCTCTCCCTGCTGGGACGTGGTGCTGGAGAAGGGCTCTGTGGAGGGCAGAGGTTTGTTTTGCCCTGTAGTTTCAGAGGTTCCGGTCCCCGCTCACTTGTCTCTGTTGGCTCCTAGCCCGTGGTGAGCGCAGCATGAGGAGGGGTGTCAAAGCGGAGCTGCCTAGCTCACGGTGGTCAGGATGAAGAGAGACATGGACAGGACGAACTTGGGTCTCGACATGGGCCCTAGACTCCAGCCATTACCCAGTCCTCCCTCAAGTCTTCACCACTCCCAGTAATGCGCTCAACTCTGAATCCACAGAGCTGATTAAGTGGATTAATCCACTCAGGACCTCAGCACCCTCAGGATTCCAGCCCCTCCCAGAGGCCCTGCCTCTGAGCACTGCTACTGGAGGCAATACGTCAGCTTTGGGGCCCTTGCGATTCAAACCGCACAGCTGCGGATGTCCAGCCACCAGAGCGGCACGTGCTGTGCGTGCGTTTTGGTGTCCGCGGGTTTAGTGCCATCATCCCGGATGCAGTCCCGTCTGCATGGTCAGATGGTGCTGGTCTGACATGTGCTGTTAACCCTGCCATGTAGACAGAAAGAGCTGATGTTTTTGTTGGTTGTTTTTTTTGTTTGTTTGTTTGTTGTTTTTTTTTTTTTTTGTCTTTTTGAGACAGGGTCTTGCTATGCAGTTCAGGCTGGTCTCGAACTCACAACAATCCTCCTGCCTTAGCCTCCGGAGTGCTGGGATTACAGGCATGCACCACCATGCCCGGCTGTTGGTTGTTTTTTGTTTGCTTTTCTTTTTGTCCTGCAGAGGAACTAAGGCTGACCCGGAAGTCTTGCCCGACCCTGGGGGGGGGGGGCACCAAGTGCCTGGTCTTCCAGGGCCTGATCAGGAAGGAGGGTGGTGCAGAAAAGCCTCAGGCACAGAAGTGGGGACTGGGAAAGCACAGAAAGTCCCAGAGGATGGAGGACACTTTCCCCCAGCCTGAGCTGATTCTAGGAAGGCGCCTGCCCCCAGGCTTGCATGCACCCAAGATGTAGCTGTACTCACTGGTCACTGGTGCCCTTGAGAGCCAAACCCTCTCATGGGTGAGGAGCAGGACATGGGTGCCCCGGAGATGCAGGACCCCACGGGCTGGCGCATGCGCCTTGACCTGGGGACCCCGCGGTGTGCAGGATTTTCAGCAATATCCACACTGGGCAAAGGCATGCACAGTGAGTGCCCTGTCCCAAGCACCCGCCTGGCGGGCCAGACTGGAGCTGGCTCTTGTCTGCCCTGCCCCCTCTCCACATGGCCTCCACTTGCAGGTCTGTCATTTTCCCATTATCATCTCCACTCCAGACCCAAACTTATCCCCTGCTTTCTTGTTTGCAGTTAAATTCTGTCCCATCCGGAACCCTGGGCCACATTGTTCTGCGGTTAACCAGGAGAGAGAAATGCCAGGGTGCCAAGGAACTCCTCGCCCACCAACTGGCCTCAGGCTGTGCTGGAGGGGATGGGGATTCAGCTGGCATCCCGAGCACATGGGTGTCGGGCTTTGCAGAGGGTGTGGGGTGTAGGTGTTTTCTTTCCCGGCCTGTGCTTTCCTCTCACCGCTGCTGCTCCTTGGGAGACCCCAGCATTCCGGATCCCAGAGCTAATTTTAGCTGCTTGGGACCTGCTTGCTCTGAGTGACCCTCAGCCTCCATCCCAGAACTTACCCTGCCCTCTGGCTCACACCCTCTGTTCTGCCCCTGTCCCATGGACAAAATAATTACAATCCGGACCAGCAAGTGACAAGCCCCCCCCACCAGCCTTGAGACCTTCAGACAGCAGGAAGCTCCTTGCTGGGGCGGGGTGGGAATGACTTCCTGTCTCCCAAATAAGGATGTGATGACTCAGGCCCCAGGGAACTTTCAGCCCCCAACTGAGGAGGCAAATGAGGACAGACAGACAGATGCCGGCCAGTGCCCCACCTGCTGTCCTCAAGATGTCTCAGGAGCCTGGCACTGGGGTATAGGTAGAAAAGGCAGAAAAGCTCCTTGCCTGCTCTCCTCCCTGAGCACGGGGCCCAGAGATGTGGCACAGCTGCCCCTCTTGGGGTGCCAGAGCAGAAGCCGAGTCGGGCACCCTGGCCTGTCCTCCAGCCCTTGGCTCATGGGCTACATTTCCCATCAGTGCCTCAGGCCCTGGAGACACTCACAGACTTCATCTGCACCCAGTGGCAGGGCTCAGGTGCTTAGTGCAGCTGGGATGACATCCACAGGGAGAGAGAGGCACCTGCCAGAGGCTGGCCAGGGTGGCAACAGCCACCAAGGGCAGGATGAGCTCTGCCAGGCCAGTGGGCAAGCTGAGTATGGGTTGGGGGTGAGTGGCATAACTGTCCCCGGCCATCACAGCCATGTCTCTGTCCCTGCACTCTGCCCTGCTCTCAAGGCCACCTCTCTACACCTTCTATCTCCCCTCTCCAGCCAGTACACTCACTTCCTGGCCCTCAGCCTGGGTCCTGGCTTTTACTCATGTGAAGAAGTAAATCTCAGATCCCTTGAGCCCCACTTACTCTCAGGGTGCCACATGGATGGCATTACTCCAGACACTCCCGATAGGCTGCAGCCCTGTGGCTAGAGGCCTGCAGTCCCAGACCACCTCAGTTTCCCCATCTGTAAGATGGTGACACACCTTGGAAAGCAGCTGTGTAGATGAAGTGCCTGCAGGAAGGCCAGAGTGCATCGTTAACTCACCGGACCAGCACACCCCTTCCAAAAGGGGCATGAGTTCCTGTGGTCTACACACACAGAGCACGTGGGCAGAGATGCTCGCTAAGGGACTCCTGTGGCCACGGACATCGCTGTGACTGTATAGCTACAGTGTGATCAACCCTGCTCCCACGAGGCCAGAGCCACTACAGCCAGTGTCCACCCACGCCCTCGCCCATGTCCACACCTCAGAGTGGGTGCCACTCCTCACCTTGAAGTGGGCAGCCAAGGCTCAAGGAGAGAAGACACGAGTCCCAGATCACCACCAAGAGCAGGGCAGCTAGACCCATCCCCAGGCATGTGACTCTCCCAAAGAGCTCCAGTCCCAAGTTGGTGGCCTTTAGCCAAGTGACCTGTACCCCCAGTTGAAATAATCCCAGGTCGACTCTTGCTCGCACTGCATTCGGCATGTCCTGCCTTGTTGGTCACACACAGATGGATTACAACAAAGGGAAAGGCATCTTCAGTCTGCTCCCTGTTCTAACAGGATTAGAGCCCCATGTGGAGGGCAGGTCTCAGCTAGGAACCCCGGGCCTGGTCTCTTCCTGTCACACAGCACTCAGCCTCCTCAGGGAGATGGCGTCCTTGGAGCTGAGATGGAGGCTCAGTGCTGAGACCCCCACCCAGGGCAGGCCACCCCCGGGGCACCACTTGGCCTTCCTGTCCTGCACGAGCCCAGGTCCAGCCGGGCCCTTCCCAGCCCAGGAACACCTCCCAAGGTGCTTATTTTAAGACAAGTTCCACAGAGCAAAGCTGCACAGATGGAGGCTGAGGTCTGAGGCTTTACCTCTTCCTGCCTTCCCTGGAGAATGGTTTGAGGCTATTTTGCTGAATCACTCCCCAAAAGTAAATAAATAGCAAAGAGAGGAAACCCTGCTCAGAAGAGTGCTGTTCCTCTGTCCCGAACAGTGGCTGTCATCACCTGCAGACTGCAGGGCTCGGGGGCTGCACATCGTTCTGGGGCTCTAGACCCTGGACCTGGCCCACCCCTAGGAGTCTTGCAGGACCCCGTGTCCCACCCCAGGGAAGGCTGGCTGTGTTCCAGGGCCTTGACATTCCCTGTCTGTTCAGCTGGCCCCTCTGCCCAGGGTAGTAGAACCAGCCCACAGGTCTGAAGGCTACCTCTGAGTTTGCTCAGCTTCCTCCGGCACCCAGGCCCTGGGACTCAAGTGCATGATTCCCACCAGGCATCCTCACCTTTATTCATGGCCCAGGTGTCTTCCCTGGGCTCCTCCCTTTTGTGAGAAGAAAATGATCAGGAGAGCTGTGGGACAGCCTGGGGCATGTGGCATCTTCAAGGCTGAGTTAAGACCAGGAAGAAAGACCGCGGCCAGGCCACCATGTTGACCAGCAGGTGACTCTGGACCCTAGCTTCTCATCCCTGCTTCCCTACTAGGGTAAGCAACTGGGAGGCAGCAGGGAGCTCTGGGGAAAGTGTCAGTGCCACTGTGCCCCACTTGCTCTGCCCTAGACTAGCTGCTCAGCCAGTGTTGGGGTTCCCCACCAGCAGCACCTTGGTCTGATGGCTCTCACTGTACCTACTGTGAGAGAGCCCTAGCTTCTCCCCATCTGTCCTAATACTGACAGAACCTATATGCTGCTTCCCTCCTCCACTGGCCACTGTGTCCCTACCAGGCTGCCATTGATGCCTCCATGCTCAGGGAGCCTCGGGCCACAGAAGGCGAGCACCCAGATATGCTGAGGGTCTAAGTGCCTAGAGCTCAGTGCTGAGATCCCGGGCTGTGGGGGTGAGGCTCCTCTGCCCTCACAGCGGGCTTGGGGCAGTGAAATGGACCAGTTCACCGTGGCACCTCAGGAACACTACCTAACCTCTCTGAACTTTCAGTTCCCTCCCAAAATGGATGTTATGTAGGTGTGTGGTCAGGAGTAACTAAGCCCACACACCAGCAACCTCAGAGCCTGTGACTGAGATCAACAGTTCTCCATGGGCTATCTGAATTGCCCTGTAAGCGGTGTTAAGACCTGCCCCTGGTAGTGGAGCAGACCTGTTAGGATGAGGGCCTCAGAACTAACACCGTGACGGACACTGACTCAAAACCGCTTTACCAGGAGCTGTTCCACCTCTCCTTCCATTTCTCAAATATCTGCTGAACACCCAGTGTGTACCAGCTGTCTTGAGAAGCCAGCAGGTGCAGGTACCCTGGATCCCACTTGAATTCTCTTCCTGGTAGCTAGCTCTCCCTCTGGACACCATGGCTAATTGCAGGACCCAGAAAGTAGAACACTCTTAGAAGGTCAGGATGTAACTCACGAGTAATCCTCATTAATGTGGGTAGCGTCCATGCGTTCCCCAGGCTATGGTCTGACCCTTGTGGGAAGACCCCTGACATCACTCCTGCCAGCAGTGAGAGTGCCAGGGCACCCTGCTAGGGCTCTTGACCCTCAGTGCTGGGAGCCACGTACCCTGCTTCTTCCTCCATCCCCAGTCTTGACTCTTCTGCTAGTCAGCACAAAGTGAACGGACACAGTGCCACGTGAGTTTGGGACAGGCATCTGCACAGAGCCCCTCAACTCACCTTGGAGCCTTCCATCTCACCTTGGAGTCCCCAGGCTCACCACGGAGCCCCACAGCTCACCTCAAGGCCCCCATCTCATTGCAGAGTCCCCCAGTTCACCATGGTCCCACCAGCCTCCTGCTAGCCTCACACAGGTGCAAACTCCAATGACTGAGCCTGCAGCCCAACTCCATGAAGGATATGGATTTGAAAATTCTCAGTATGTACCTTTCTTCCCTCTGAGATGCAGGCCTATATACACTGAGAGAAGGCCAAACTTGTTTTATTTTAAAACACTGTTGAGAGTTGTTGATCATTAGAAAATGAAAAAGTGCCGCTCAGGGCAACCCCTCCTGGTGTGTGACTGCCCTCAAGATATTGGCAGCCTGGAGCTGTGGCCATGAAGGTGACTGTTGTGTGTAGGAACAAGCACCAGGCAGCTTCTAGGGCAGTGATGAGGACTGAGGTGGAAATGCATGTGCCACTGTACTAGAAAGCAGTTCTGCTTAAGTCCTACTGTGAGCAATTTGTGCCTGACTTTACTGCAGGCAGAGTACTCTGATTTTGGACATTGTGTGTAGGGATGGACTGTGAATTCCATCTCAGTGCAGCATCACATGGTTCTTGGTGCAAAAAGAGGCACTGGGTTTGCAAGGCAGGGTTTCAGTGGATGACGAGGAGTCACCCCAAAGGCATGTCGGGACCTCTTCTGGCCCCTGCCCAGCATGTGGGCCTTGGGTGGGTATAGTTTCCAGGATCAGAAAGCTGCAGCTTTAGAGAAGACAGTGAGTAAGCAGGGCATGGAGTCTGGTGCAGAGACTGAGTCCAACTCGCCAGCTGCCTCTTGGTGTTGAAACCTGGCAGATCTCCTGGTCTTTACTTCCTTATTGTGAATGGAGCCCTGGAGCAGCCTGGATCACTCACAGTGTGTCTTTGCTGCCCAAGGCCCACCCCCAGGGAAACCTGCCCCTGCGCTGCAGATGTCAGCTGCTGAGAACTGTGCTCTGAAGTCTCAGTTCAGCCCTGGGCAGTGGCAGCTCCAATGCTCCCACCTCTTGGGGCCCGAAGCTGACCAGTGTCACTGGGAGACAGTTCTGGAACTCTGCATTCTCAGCAGATGTACAGTGCTATGAGTTTCCTCCCTGTACACCACACCCCCACACATACACGTGCACACTTCCTCCTAGTCCCTGCCCCTCTGCACTGGCCTCAGGGATGGGAGGGGAGGGCTTGGGATCCCGCTGAGACTCCCCAGGGAGCATCCCAGACAGAGAGTCAGAGTCCATCCTATGCAGAGGAGTTGCCACCTCCTTCGAGGGCCCACGTGGCCATGGGGACAGAAGTGACTCAGACAGGAAGAATTCTGGGGGCCTCGCTGGCCCAGGCCAAGCTGCATCCCTGGAGAGGCCAAGAAAAATGGTTCTGCTGCCTGGACAGCAGGACAGAAAGGCTGAGGCCCAGGGAAGATGATGACTCCCATCTTACCTTCTGGCCAATGAGCGGAGGCTCATGACAGGTTGCGGAGGTAGAGGGGCCAGGGCAGTGTGCTCAGGATCAGGCATCATGCTGAACAACTTGAGTGGACACATTACCTTCAGCTTTAGTTAACTGAAAGTTACAAATGGGGAGTGAATGTATTTTTGAAAACAAAACGAAAGAAAGAAAATCTGTGCATTGGAGAAGAGGCGTAAGAGCCTCAAGCAAGGAAGCCCAGAGACGGAAAAGGTGCAGGCAGCCGGGGCTCTGGGCCATGCAGCTGTGTTCAGGGTATTGGTTGCATGCACACCCTCTCCAGGCCTAGTTTCTCATCTGTAATGGGACCATAGCCTTGCTCAGTGCAGGGCCTGCCCGCTGAGCAGCAGCTGGATGCAGGACACCATGTGTATCACACACTAGTACAGCAGCTGCTCAAGAGCATGGTGGGATGGCCTGAAGCTCCTCAGGGACCAGGTGGAGGGAAGGAAGTGTGCTGGGATCCCTGTGGCCAACACTTGTGCTTTCTGTAGACTGCAGCAGGCATCAAAGGTCCCTAGTGGGGCTCAGATAGCCCAGCCACTGCACCTGACCACCCCAGGGGGACTCTCTTGGCCCTAGGCCCTTTTGGCAGAGTGATCCTTCCTGTGACTCCCTGGAGAACCCCATGTGTCATTGTCTCGGGGCAGTCAGGGTCTTCAGAGGCAGCCTGAGTCAGGAGCAAGGAATTCCTAGAAGTAGCCAAAGCGCTGACACTCTAGGATCTGAAGAGGCAGCATCTGCCTAGCTACCTCAGAGCCACACAGTCAGCAGCCAGGGACCATCAGCCAGAAGACCTGCAGGCCTACTGTCCTGACCCTCAAGTACCAGGCTATAGAGAGCTCTTCCTGTCCTCATCTTGGTCTAAGAAGTTTATATTTGTAATCTCATGGATAAATTGTTGGAATCCCATCAAAGTAATTCCAATCTACCACTTCCATTGCAACCCACAGTGAGAATAAAGACCTAAGGCATATTTGTCATTATGGGGAGCCCAGGGGGCCTTAGCTCAGCCATGGCTATCCAGAACAAAGGCCTCAACCCAGGGCTGAACCCGGGTTTTATTCAGCTATGGAGAAGGAGTGGCCTGAGGATGAGTGACTGAGAGTGATGGGAAGTAGGCGAGTGCCGTGAGCTGGGCCAGGGAGGAGGCCTGCATTTCCCATATGGAGAGAAATCTGTATGACGTGACTGAGATGGTGTATAATGTTTTGGGGTCTGGTGCTTCACTCATATGTGTGATCTTTTCATAGCCTTTGTCCTGAGGCTGGATCTCAGCTGACAGTATTGGAGCACTGGCCTTTCATCCTGTCTTGACTCGGCTCACACTGGAGAGCAACAGGTGGGGGTTCCAGGGAAACACATGTGCTATCTTCAAAGACCACTACCTGATTAGACCAATGCATATTGCTGAAAGCCAATTGAAGGGATGGGGAAAAGTCCCAGCCAGTTCTGCACCTATTAATACATTGAAATAGGGCCAGGCTCAGCCAGATGGAGATAGCCGCTCTTCTTTCAAGGAGAGTCACCCAGGTGGTCCTCCATACCAGGCTCCACTTGGGTTTGCTGGAGAGAGGGAGAGAGGGCTTAGGCTGAGATGGGAAGGTGCTGTCACACAGGCCTTTCTTAGGGCCTCAGCCAGGAGGTCCTCTGGGTGAAGGCCTCTGAGGGCAGCCAGTGCTTTCCCAAGGTGCCCAGCTTTCCCACCTGTGGACTCGAGCCTGTACCCACACTTCAGGCTCTGTGCTCCTCACGAGCCTGAAGTGGGTGGCCAAGGATGCCATGGTTCAGGCCTAGAAGGGACAGCAGAGAACTGGCCCTTGGCAAGTGCCAAGGAAGGCAGCAGGTATCCATGGTAGTCACAGGAGTAGCAGGAGCAGTAGGGTGGGTCAGTCAATGAGCTAGAGATGCAAGAGGGAAGGTGTGGCAGCTCAGCAGAGGGGCTCATGGGGTTCAGGCAGGGAGGAGGGCACCATGCAGAGAAGAGGATCAAGCAGCTGCTGTAAACTGAAACAATGCCTAGGAAGCAGCCACTCCGGGATGGCTGGGGATTATGAACCCAGGTACAGAGTATGCAGGCTTGCTCTCAGCTGCAGGGGCACTTGGAGAAGCCTGACCCCTGTATCCCTGCCCCTCAAAGTGCAGTGGGCACCTGGCCTGAGGATTTGCAGCCAGGCCCTTGGCATGTCAGGGTGTGAGCTTGGCTGCATTTATTGGGACCACCACATTTCCTGCGCCAGGCTTTGGGACTCAGTGAGTAGGCCACTCACTCAGGGCAGCAGCCCTGAGGGTGGGACAAGAGCACTGCCTTCTGTCTTTGGAGTGTTATCTGGGGTTGAAGTAAGATATCAGAACACAGAGCTTGGAGGCGGGCCTGCACTGAGTGCACAGTAACACGTGTTGGTTTGGTTTCTGCTCCAGCAGTCCAGGAGCAGAGGGCTCTTGTGGCTATCACAACACTGGCTTTCCCTGGCTTTACTTCCTGCACTCTTAGGCTGTGAGGGGCTGTCATGTGGGCTCCCAACATCTGTCTTTGCTGGGCACCCACTGAGGCCCAGAACCACCAGGTAATGGCTCGGACACAGAGACAGACCTTACCCCGGGGCACGGTCCCAGGCTCCCAAAGCCTGCCAGGTTACCCTGGACACCTCCGGCCACCCAGGTCCTGCCCAAGCCCAGGCACTCATCCTCTGCTCTTTGGTTCTAGCCTTTGTGCTCCTGTGACCCCAGTCTCACAAAACGAGGACATGTGTGGAGCTGCCCTGATGCCAATAGTGCTCAAGATCGTGTGTCCCAAAGCCCCCCAATCTCCAGCCTGAACCTACTCCCCAGCCCTGTGCACCCACATCAGCTTGGGCCACAGCAGCAGATCCCATACCCTTCAGGGATCCTCCTCTCACTGTCTCCTATCGGCCACTAACCTGCTCTGCCAGAACTCCTCCGAGGCCTTCCTCCAGGTCCCCCAGGTCCAGTGTCTCACATGAGCCGTTACAACCGCATGCTGACTGCTTGTCCTACTTCTTCTGCCTTGGCTTCCGGTCTGAGTCAGCCTCTCACTGTAGGTTCCACACCTGCAGATGAGCAGCATCAGTCCTGGACAGATAGAGGCTCCTGTCCTCATTTGCATGCTCTAAGCAGCACGAATGGTCGCCACAGGGTGCTTATGTCCTGTGGGTATTGAGTCTGGAGATGGCTCCAGCTTCAGTGAGCTCAAATGCTACAGCACTTCCAACGACAATGAGTGTGCCTCAGGTGTTGGGCCCAGAGACAGGCTCTGGAACCTGCGGACACCAATGGAGTGCATGCCCACCAACACCACAGACAAACACGCCCGCCCTCCTCCTGCCCAGCCACTCAGCAGCGCCTGCCTTGCAAGTCCCAGGCGAGGCCAGTCCATCACCACTGGCAGTTCCTTCACTGTGCCTGGTCACAACCCTGTGTGCAGGGGGCTTGGTGCAGCAGATCAAGGCTGCAGCCCTAGTACCACTGTCATGGGTGTGCACTGCATGCTGAATGCTATCCTTGCCCCTTGTGCCCTGGCAGCCTCCTCCTCACACCCAGAAGGCTCTACTCGGCACCTAATTTCAAGTGTCCCTTGGTGTTATCTTCCACTCAGGGGTGGGGCTCCCTGGGCAGGACCCTTACCCACAAGCCCATCCTACCTATGATGCACTATGCCCCTGGCCTCTGCCCCTGCAATGTGGATCTGGTCTGTGAGCACCATGGTGACAGTAACACATCCCTGCCACCTGCTCCCACCTGCTCATGTCCATGTCCTGTACATAGTAGAGCTGCACAGATGATGCTTCACAGACCCCCTGCCCCACCTCCTCCAATCCTTGTCTGAAAACCCTGTGGCAGTGACCGTCACTATGTCAATCAAACAGCTGCCTCCAGAGCAGCTTGGCACCCTAAGCCATGCCTGGGAGTGAGCCCTCGCCTCCCTCCTGCCCTAGCATAGCTCAAGCCCACCGTGCTGAGCTTTTTGCTTTTCAAGGCACACGTGGAGTCTGGCCTTCAGGACAGGAGCCAAGGTCCTCTGATAAAGTTGATGGCAGAGACCAAGCACCTGTGCCCCTGAAGAACATTTCCTATGCTGAAACTGAGCCCCTGAGGGGACAGAGTGAGGAGATGGCATCTGTAGGGAGGGCTGGGTCACAGGAAGGTCCTGGTGAGTGGGGTCAATGCTCTAATCAGTAAGACCCAGAGGGACTCTCACTGCTTCTGCAGCATGAGGACTCTGCAGATACCTTGAACTCGGACTTCCCAACTCCAGAATGGAGAGAAATGAACACTTTCATCCAAAGCATCCTGGGCCGGGACAGTGTGGCCACACCCTCCTCCCTGATGCCCTGAGGAAGAGCAGAGATGGCTCCCTGAAGAGCGAAGGGGAACAGGCTGCAGAACATCAGAGGTCCCACTGTAGGAAAGGCCAGGAAAGGGAACCCAGGAGTGTCACAAGCAGAACTTCAGGTGACTCACTGAGCCAGGTCTGTACCACAGGAGGACTGCAGAGACACAGGTGCTGCGGACAGGTCGGGGGCAGGATTGCTGCATTTCTGAGTCAGCACGGCCACTATACCAACAGCTCCACTGAAGCCCCTCCAAGCCATGACACCATCATCTGCGTGGGGTCCATCTTCTCCCCAAAGACAGGCGCCTGGCCTCATCGTGGGGCTCAAGAGTCAGTCAGGCCCAGAATGCCGGCTGCTCTGCTAGTGGGTGATGAGTGGGTAAGCCTCACTCGCCCATGCCCAGGAAAAGGGGCGCAAGCTTGGTGCATGACCATCGACATAGTGTTCTCCCTGAACCAGTGGTTCACACTAATTCTGGCACCCATGGCCCACGTGCCTGGGGATGGCATTCAGAATGTCACAACTGGCACAGTGTGGGAGCGGCCATCTATCAGAGCTATGGAGCAGGAGGGGAACCCTGCCACGCACGGTGCCATCCTTTAGGTTTGGGGACCTGGGGCAAGGAATGGAGGTGGAGGTCAGAGCTGCAGCTAGTTAGCAAGCAGCATGGTCACATCTGACATCGTGCTTCCTGAGAAGCCATCCTGCAGGGAACAGTGGACATCAGTCCCAGTATGACGAGGTTCAGAGACTTCCGTACCCCGGCCTCAGTCTCCCCTCTATGAAATAGCTGGAAGAAGTATCACCATGGGGGCTCAGAAGTGACACAAGAAGCAGCATCCCTCATTCCTCTCAAAATTCAGAACTCATTCAGAAGTAAGGAAGACAAGGGAGCACACAGGCTAAGAAATGCCCTGACTGCTGAGGACAGGTAGGTGGGAGACCTGTCTTCCCCTTCTAGTGACAGTCTGCAGGTCATTCAAGGACATGGCAGGCTGCGTGAGCCAGTGCACACCCTCAGGCCTCAGGCCCCACCCAAGTCCCCAGCCTTGCCTCTCTCCCCTCACCCCGCCCCACAAAGTTCCAGCCACCCTAGATCCGGGCCGTTTTTAGCACCAAGAACTCTGATCACTCTGTGCCTCCCTCCCACCCCTTTGTCCTAGATGTTTCTTCTGCCCTTCTCTGGCCAGCAAACACCTTCTCACATCCCTGTATCCAAAGCTTCATCCCACTGGGAACTGTACCTTAAACAGGGGCCCTGGACACTGAGCTGCTCCTGGGTAGTAAGAAGCCAGCAGGAAGGAATAGGATGGGATGGCCTGCAAGGAAACAGATGGCAGGAGGAGCTTTCATCACGTTGAAAGCCATTCAGCTGGGTGATGGCAAGGGCTCCTGCCAGAACTGCATTTCAGCCTGTGCATGGCATCTGCCTCCGGTGATGGCATTCATGGCCTTGGCCTGCGAATCCTGCTACTGGGACCTCCTCCCACCTGAGCACACAGATAATTCGAGGACTTGACTGATGTCCTTAGCTCAGTGTATAGTGTGGGAGCAGCCATCTATCAGAGCTATGGCACAGCAAGGCACAGTGGCAGCAGAAAGTAAGTGTGGCAGCCAAGTTTGGGGTCAGGGTTCATCAGGATAAGAAGGGTTCAGCTGCTACAACTGGCAAACCCTGGAACTCTCTGTGGCCTCTGGAGTACAGGCTCATATCCTGCTCCATGGTACATGCTGTGGGCTGGGCCACCCTTCTCTGGGTGAAAGCATGCTACCTGGAACACGTGGCTTCAGGGTTTTCCTCTCAACAGGACAGAAGAGACAGCAGCCCTCAGCGCCTGAGGCCTGAGTGGTGAATGTGACAAGCAGGGCCTAACTAGCCTGTGTAGACCACCGGGGACAGCAGCACACCATGCTCCTAGAAGACAGCAGCTGTAGAAATGAGAGCTCATTATAGCAGAGCTCGCCCTAGCTGCGAGTCCCTCAGAGCGCCCCCTCGTGCTTGGGGCACACTGACCCTCCTCCTCAGCCTTTCTGGAGCACCTCTGGAGCTGCCTTTCCTGGGTTCTTCAGCTGTGCGGTCCTGGCTGCCTTGATGTCCTGAACTGATTCAGGACATTTCCCTTCTGTGGTCACTGTGACTTTGCAGAGGAGCCAGAAATTGTACAGTGACAGATCTGGGGAGTGAGTGGGGTGAGAACGCAGCGTGGTGGCTTCACAAACCTGCTTTTTTGCTGGATGATATTTGGCAACCACATTCATCACATTTTTTATCACAGCACATGAAGACACTTAGGAAAGAATTCCAGGACTTTTTCAGAAAGTAACAGAACAGTGGGATAAGTGTGTTCAGAGTGAGAGGATTTTTAGGGGCGTTCGTGATGATGTGACTCTTACTACAATCATTTGTTAAGTTTTTATTTAAGCATTGCTGCCATGGATGGCTCTGGTGCTCAGCACTGTGGGCTCCTTGGGTGTGGGACACCATGAGCATTTCACTGTCACAGACACCAGACCAAAGTGCACCATGCCGTGCCCCTCTCAGTCGCCCTGGGCAGATGCCTGTGATCCCTAGCTTACCTCCGGCTGTGTCCCCTTGTGTCCTGGTGCTGTGGCCTTGCCCTGGTGCTTAGTGGGGGGTTGTAAATGAACGAGAGACCACACTTGAGGGCATGCTGGCTTCAAGCCAGCAAGGAAAGGGCCTGTGGCTCTTCAGGCCACTTCAGCAGTCTCCAGATTCTCTGCTTCAGAGTAGCAGGGGATGGTTCAAGTTGTTCTGTCTATGAAATGGGGATGCAAGGCCAGATTCTTACAGTGTAGATTCTGGAATCAGGGAATCAGCCTGTCTTTGTTCAAATGGGGATTCTAACTCTTACCTGATGTGTTTTAGGAAAATTACCTTGTGTCTCTCTTTTTTTTTTTTCTTGCTTTTGAGGGGATACTGGGGATTGAATCCAGGGCCTTCACAGTGAGCTACACTCCCAACCTATCTATCTATCTATCTATCTATCTATCTATCTATCTATCTATCTATCTATCTATCTATCTATCTATCTATCTTTGAGGCAGAGTCTTGCTAAGTAACTAGGTTGCTTGGGTTAGGCTGGAATTTGCAATCTTCCTGTCTCAGCCTCCCAGAATGCTGAGATTACAGGTACCTTACACCTTTTGAACTTCAGTTTTCCAATTCATGCAGAATAAATATTACCAGGGCTGAGGAGATAGTTTGCAATAACAATGCCTGCCTGACAAGTGCAAGGACCCAGATTCCATCCCAGGTACTGGATGTCGTGCCAGCCACCAAAACCGTGTGTGGTGGCGCAAGCCTGTAAAGTCTATAATCTCATTGCTGAGGAGGCTGAGACAGGAGGATCATTATGAGTCTGAGCTGTATAACAAGACCCCATACCAGAAAGATAGATAGATAGATAGATAGATAGATAGATAGATAGATAGATAGATAGATGATAGACAGACATTACCTACTATGGCTTGTGTCTAGCTATCCCCCCAAGGCCTTATGCAGCTGTGGGTGGGCTTTTTCAGAGATGTGTGATGCTGGAATTGATTCATGGTGTAATGCTACGATCAAAAGTGTGTTGGCCAGGTGTAGTGGTGCACACCTGTGATCGCAGCACTTGGGAGGCTGAGCCAGGAGGGCTATTGTGAGCTTGAGGCCAGCCTGGGCTGCATAGTGAGACCCTATCTCAAAAAGACAAAAATAAAAGTGAGTGTTACCTGCCTATGTAGACCTGATAGGACATAAGGGACTGAAAGAGGTGTGGCCTCGCCACAAAGGTTTGCTTTGCTGCCTTCTGCCCTCCATGAGCTGTTTCTCCTCAGAATGCCTCTGTGCTGTGCCCCTGCCTGGAGCAGCCAATGCCAGGCTAAGGCCTCTATGGATCAGGAGCCAAGGCAATCTTTCCTCTCTGACTCGGACGTCTGGAGTTTTTATCTCAGCAACAAGGAAAGTAATTAGGATTGCTGAGGGGAGTCGGGGAAGGAATTTGTACAGAATGTTGGCCTGGTGTTTGTCTGGCCCAGCCAATGGCGGCAGGAAACACTAGAACACCATGGGCTGGATTGTACTGGGGCACACGGGGAGCTGGGTCACTGGCCCAGCAGCACAGGAGAATGAACTGTTGGCTCCAACGGCCATGCCCCTGCAGAGGCCTCATGATGACTTGGCATGGATCTGAGAGCCGGATGCTCACACTCCTTCCCATGAAGCCCGAGGAAACACAGAGCCTGTCTGGCAGCAGGAAGAAGCTCTGGGGTGACTCAAGGGGCAAGGAGAGTCTGGGGCGAGGAGAATGTCTGATGCCTCTGCTGCAGTCCTGATCAGAGCGGATCAGCCTGCTGGCACTTGTGGTCTGAACACTGAGCAGTCAATGCTTTTATGCCTGAGTGAGGCATGCTGGCCTGGCGGGTCCCTCCTCTGCCCTCTTTCCCAGTGTGCGCTCACCCGCCTACAATGTTTAGCTGTCCTGCTCTGCCTGGGCCAGCTCAGGGTGTGGACTGCTGCAGCTTGAGGTCCCAGACACGAGTGGGAGCCCCAGTATGAGTTTTCTGCAGGTCAGGTGATGGTGACCTGTTGTATGCTGGGTGGTGATTGAATCACAGGTCATTGTAGGAGGCAGCAGGCCTCAGCTGACAGTGACAAGTTAGGGCCTGGCCCTCTTTTGTGAGCTGTAAGCCAGCAGGCTGAGGAGACAGAATCCACCCTGACTGTGTGACTGGGAAAGGGGCCCGCGGGGGCATCAAGTCATTTGCAAGGCTCTCCCAGCTGGACTGGGCAGAGGAAGCTGCAGCTGGTCCCTGTCTCTGACCCTGCAGGAGCTTCCTGTCCTGCCCCTTGACTCTCAGAGCAGTCAAAAGGGACCTCTGGAAGCTTGTCCACAGAGGAGCCTGGCAGAAGCAATGCAGTGCTTGCCATAGACTGTCCCCTCACTTGGCCTTCAGCCCATGCACAAGTACCTGACCAGGAAGACCTGAGTCACACTAGAGCCCCAGCTCTTCCTGGTCCATACCTAACAGGGGCAGCTTTAGGACAGAGGAACAGATGTGGAATATGCATCCCTGGGGAAGCAACCTTGGGGTCATGGCTGCAGAGGAGAGGCACAAGGGCCTAGAAGGGCCCCAGGAGAAAGCAGCAGAAGCCAGTGTGATCCCCATGGGGGACCAGGGTGCCTGGGGTCTCCCATTGTCCAAAGCCACCAATACCACCATCAACAGCCAGGACCTGGAAACCCTTCCTGGACTCCCCTGTCACTGGACCTCAGAGCTCTCCAAAGTGCTGGCTTTATACCACTCTGTCCCTGCAGGTGGCGCTCCTCTGCACCTCAGCTCTGGGCAGCAGGAAGCTGGGGCCAATCAGTGCCAGCCCCCAGGTTTAGCTGTCTCTGCCTCTTTCTTTCCTTCCACCAATTCCAAGTTCCGTGGTGTGACTGGGTGGGTTACACCTGGACAGTGGGAGCTGCCATCTTCCACACACCAGAGAGGAACACAGGGCTTATGTGCTTTGGCCCAGAGGGGTCATTGTCTCAGAGGTAGACACCACTTCTGTCTCAGTTACTTTCCTCATCACGGGGACAAACTGCCTGGCACCCACACTCAGAGGAGGAGTGCTGTAGAAGTGGGTCAGGGGCTCAGCTTGCAGTTTAGAAGTTTCGGTCCTTGCATCATCAGCTGCTGCAGGCAGAGTGCATGGCAGGAGGGTCTGGTGGAGGAGAGCCGCTCTGGTCATGGAGAGGCAGAAGCAGGGAAGGGAAGAGAGGAGGTGAACACAGGCGCCACAACCTGGTGAGCGCCCCTCCTGACCAGGCCTCACTACGCAGCAGCACATTTCGCTGTGAAGTCATCAGTGCATGAGGCCAGCTGAGCACAGCACCTGAGCTGCCTCCACGTCCCAGAGACCCAACTGTGCACCCAAAGACTCAGGGCACAGCTGGAGGGGACCACACCCACCCCAAGACGCTTGCACTACTGACTGGCCTGACCAGGGCTCAGGAGCTTGCTAGGCCATGCTCCTGTGCAGGTGACCGCAGGCTGCTCACACTCGGTGCCCCTGAGGGCCTGCATCTGTCTGAAGCCTTCAAGGAGGCCTAGCACAGCCTCTCTGCACCTCTGCCCCAGCTCAACACAGTCGTCACCTACTCTAGGGCCTTTCCTCCCGGAAACCACTACACATAGCCCTGGTTCCACACTGAGGGCCAGCCGGCTTCTAGCCTTTCTCACTAGTAGTCAGCTCTTGGTGTCATGGTGCCAGTCTATGGCTAAGCTGGGCACTGGGCCTCAGGACACCTCTCCGTGCCCAGTGTCTCCAGGAAAGCACTGTCCCATGCCTCTGAGTCTACCCTCAGGTTCTTGCCAGTCAGCAGTCCAGCTGCATCCTGAGATGCCTAGGTGGGGACCTCGAAAGCGTCCTCTGCACTGTGCCATTTGTGCTTGGCCCAACTCTTGGGCTCCACACCCAGCCCATGCCAGGCCCCAGCACACAGAGATGAGTGGTGTGAGGTGCTGTCGCTGGCACCCACAGATAGATACCATTCAGTCTAGTAGACACTGGCTATGTTAGACCTGGGCGAAAGTGGCTGTGGGCACTCACTTTCCTAGATCCAGGCAGCCAGGGGAGTGCACAGCAGCTCAGAATGCCAGAGATAATTCTGGTCCCCACACAGCAGCCTGGAAGATAAGAAAGCTTTGTTCCTGCCTTCTCCGCGGGCACAATGAGGCATTCATGCTGTTCCCCTCCAGACCTGGGAAGCATTTTAGGCCTAAGAAAGTTTTGTATATCAGCATTATTGTGTAATATAGCTGCCCTCCTTCCACCCCACCCCTGGCCAAGCAAGATAAAGCTCTGCTGCCACCATGGTCCCCATTGGCCAAGCTTCCTTGTGCACCTTGGCCATGGACCTCCAAGGAACTGAAAACTTGGATCCCTTTCTTCTGCTGACCCCACTTTCCAGTAAAGAGATCTGCAAATTTCCCAAGTTCTTTGGGCACAGACTGCTGGGGACCTCTCCAGGGGCAGAAGCTGGCCTTCGAGGTGTGGCTGCCCAGCTTTGAACACCTACCAGCTGCAAGGCCTGGACAGTTTTCTTAACCTCTCTGGACTTCAGGTTTTTGTTTTGTCTGGATTTTTGTACAATATGTACTTTAAAACATACAGAAACTGTTTTCTAAAGTAGAGTCAGGACTGACTACAGAAACCCTGACCATTTTTCTGGGCACTTAGTGGGTGGTCGATAATTATGGTGCCTATCTCTAAGCTCTGAGCATTTGGGGAAGTAAGGAAAGTGGACATGGACCCTGTTGGGAAACTTGTAGTCTCCTGGAACTAGATTTACCATGCGCCAGCCTCTTCTCTCAGGGGCTGATCTGCCTTGCAGAATATGGGGGCACGGGGAGCGAGGAGATAGCTCAGTAGGATAAGTAGTTGCCTGGCAAGCGCAGGGTCCTGAGTTCAATCCCTGGTCCTGAAAAAAAAAAAATACTGCTCCTCTCCACAGATTAGGAGGCTGGGGTGACTGGTGACTCACCCCCTTCTCGGAGCTGGAAAGTGGTAGGACTGGGACTTGAACCTGTACTTCTAGCTCCACCAAAAATGCTGCCTGCACTCCTCACTGGGCCAAGTCAGTGCAGGGAGCCCCAGGCTTCAAAAGGCAGGTGGGCCATAAGGTGAGCTGCAGAGCAGGCCTGCCAGATCCTGGCTGCACAGCGATCACTGTCTCCTCATTCATGCAGTGGCAGACTGCACTGATGCCTCCGAGGTTAGTGTGGGCCCACTCACCCTTGCTGTGGTGAGTGCTGGGCAAATGGCCCCTGTACACCAGGCCTCTACCAGGTGCTGGAGTGACAGCGTCATCCCCTGGGGTCTTGCCTGTCTGTCTAAGGACAGAACATCCCTGGACATTCATCCCAGACAGAGTTGTCACTCATATTAGGCAAGCAGAGGGCCAGAGGCTGCTCAGAAACTTACTAAGGAGGGGATGACTCAGTGTCACAACAGCTGCCACAGTGGGCTTAGAGGAAGGGTATCCTGATCAGTTGGTCCCCACTCAAACAGGAGTGAACTGAGGCCCAGGGCATTGTTAGGGCTCCATGAGTAGAGTGGAGCCACAGGCCTGGTTTACAGAGCCAGGGCCTCTGCCTTCTGGTCTAGTCCTAAATGCCACCCTAGCCCCTGCCTCTTCTTAGACCCCACCCTCCTCTGTCTCACTCAGAGCCCTTGTGAGGGGCTCTCTTACCACCTGTATGTCATACCTGGTCCTCACCCCTGCTTTGAGCCTGTGCCACCTCAGAGGACAGGCCCTGGGCATAGGGGAGGCAGAGGGCCAGGTGCTGGCTGGCAAGGCCCAGGCTTGGCAGTCACCTCCCCTCCCCATGCCTTTACCTCAGCAAGCACCAAGCCAGGAGCCCCGCTGCATCCTGCACCTAAGGCTGACTGCCAGTGTTCATAAAAGCTTCCAGGCCCCTTCCTCATCTCCCATTTGCCTCCCCGGGGACAGTGGCTGGCAGCTCGGCCAAAATTATTGATGGTGGAATGGAAGCACCAGAAACAGTAAGTGCTCAGGTCACCCAGGATGTCTAGATGCAGGAGTCCTGAGTCCCAGAGTCAAGATGTCACCACCAGAGCCCAAAGTCACACAGCAGGGTCCACCAAGAAGCCTTTGCTCTGGACACTTTGTCCCCTGCAGGGCGTGACATGTGTTCTCATGGACACGCATTCGCCAGTTGCCCACTGCATACCAGGTGCTGATCCAGGCACCAGGGATCCAAACAGGCAGGGTGGATGCAGACCCTCCTATGACAGAGCTCCCAGGGCAGGTGACAGGAGGCTTCAGCTGTGAAGACTGGGGCTGGGGGTCAGATCAGGGCTGTGGGTGGTGGCACACAGGGAGGTGCCCAGGGCTGAGGGGCTGAGAACCCAAGGAAAGAGAGCATGGTAGGCAAGTTGGTGGCTAGGGCATGGGTGTGGGCAGATGGGAAGATGTGGCACCTGAGGCCTTGAAGGCCCTGTGAGGCCAGCAGGTCAAATGATGCCCACTGTGGCCCTGCCCTTCCTGTGGGGCAGCAGCACCTGGGAGGGAATTCACAGGCAATCTGAGCACTGAACACCTGTGAACAAAAAAGCAGCGTGAGCACCCCCCAGGCCCAGACCGCCCTATGGGATGCGCTCAAATACCCCACCTCACCCTCAGACTGCATCTGATTTCCGCTCTTGGGAGGTCCTCATGGTTAGACAGTAGGAGCGGGCCAGGAAGAGGCGGGCTCTGTGAACAGCATCCCATTGCGGTAGCAGTGCTGTGTGCTTCAGTCTCTGACGTCCCTGGTCCATGAGACCATGGGGCAGACCAGGTGCCACCCTTTTGCTCCCAGCACCTTCAGCTTGCACAGCACAGTGCCTGTTCCTGATGGCCCAGGCTGGCATGGGCACACCTGACGGGGAGGGCAGGAGTCCATGTGTCTGCCAGCTTCCATCCCAGTCCAGGGCTATACTTTGGTGGCTGCACAGGCACAGCCATGTGCATACTCTAAGGTTGGCACAGATTCCCTCCAGAGGCCCAGAAAGAATCCACACTGGGGCTGAATGAGAGATCTAGGCCTCTCTGAGCATTGTCCTATGGGGACAAGAGCTTGCCTGCTCCACTCTGTGCTCCCAGGTCCTCCTCGACCCTCTCCTGGGATCAGGAGACTGGAAGGAAGAGTTCAGGAGGATGAACAACACGGCCTTTTACGTCACACTCAGGTTGTGCTAAAAATTGGACTCCAGCTACGCAGGGCTGGGATGGCCAAGGTCGGATGAACACACTGAGTGAGTGGATGGCTTCCTGTGGCTGCTAAGGCCACGCGCATATTATCACACCACTCTAGAGACAAAGTCTACAGGCAGTGGGGCTGGTTCCTTCTGGGGAGAGCACATCCCTCATCTTCACCATCCCTGGAGTGTGACTTGGCTTGTGGCCTCACCCCCACTGCAACTGTCTGAGTCTGCTCTGCTGCCCCTCTCACGACACTGGGCCACCCAGACAGACAAGACACCCCCCATTGCAAGATCTTTTACTCAGTCACATGGGCAAAGGACATAGAAAATGACATATTTACAGGTTCGGGAATCATGGTGGAGACCACTAGGGTGGGCCCCTTTACTATCTCCCACATTAGGTGAGCTTTTGGATATAGAAATTGGAACTGAAATCTTGTGATGAGCCTTGTAAGAACCTGACCTCATGCTGTGTGGTGTCAGGTGCTCTAGGCTCCAGTGGCTGTGCAGGTGCAGCTGGAGGGGGGCTCTGTGCTGTGGCCCCACTCCTGCGAAGCCAGTGTGCTATATGGTGTCGCTTGGATTAGTTACTTACTGTCCCCAGGAAGCAGCAACCAACACCCACACTCCAGCTCATGGTGTCAGCCAGCTCCAAGGTGGAAGGCCTGGTGGAGCAGGTGGCTCAGGTCATGGTGGCCCCAAAGCAGAGGGGCAGGAGCAGACAGAGATGCCAGGTCACTCCATGACCCCAGGCGTGTGTTCCTGGGAGCTGAGCAAAATGACCCCATCAAGCTTGAGCATCAGGTCGGTGGCAGTGAGGCAGCAGAAGGGAACCATGGGCCTGGCATCCAACCCTATGCTAGCAGGCATGGGCAGCCATCCTGCCAGCTCATGCCCACAGCACCTGCCTTCTCCCCTCCTAGTCTACTATCCAGGCCTCCATCAGCCCCTCTGTGCCAGCTGACAGTGGTGCTATGGTGGCCACTCCTGTGTCCCCATCATGCAGGTGATTGGAAGCAGATAAGGCTGATGGGTGTGCCGCAGTCACAGCACCAGGAGGGGTTGGAGCAGAGACCCCCATTCTCACCCTGTGAAACAGCCAATGGACTCAGAATGTCAGTGTCCCCAGGCTGCCAGATACCTGAGATGCTGGTTGTTGCAGCTGCTAGGGACAAAGCCAGCAGATGTCCCCAGAGGCTGTCAGTGTTGCTGCTGGGCCCAGGATGCAGATGCCTGCACCTGTCACCTGGCCCCCTCTGTTGGGAGATAATCCCAGGACCCTTGCTGGCTTGAAGGGGCAGCAGGAGGAGACCTGCCCAGCAGCCCACCCAGCTGTGTATACAGGGCCTCTGCCCTCTGCCCTCCAGCCACCTGAGCACCATGGGCATGGCCTGTATAGGGCCTCAGTTCCTGCCTGCTACTGTGCTGCCCCAGTCTACCTTCTCCCAAGTGTGTGGCCATTGCCCAGCTCCCTCACAGCTGCATCCCAGGTCCTGCCCTGCCTGCTGCCCCCATTGTGTCCACCTAGCATCTCCACGCCTGGCCTCCTTAAGTCCATTCCAGGTGCTTTGAGTGCATGCCCAGCTTAGTAAAACCCTCCCTGGCTTCCAGCTGGGCAGAAATGAAGCTCTGAGGTGATTTCTAGGCCCACAGGGTGAATGTCGATGCCTGGCCGCATCTCACACCACATGTCCTCTTGTCCATTTGCTCCTGCCACAAGGACTCCTGTTGCTCAAGCCAAGCTCATTCCTGCCCCAGGACCTCTGCACCACTTTCCTGGGCTCGAGTGGCCCTCTCCACCACTTGGGCCCCGTGACAGGCCTTCCTGGACCCGCATGAATTCATCCCTGTTCGTCACTCCCTGCCTTCTCCCAGCCCTCTGCTGTTCTTCGAAGCATCTTCCTCTTCCACAGTTGCCAGGCTTATTTCCTAGAATGACAATACAGGCTGCAGCAAGCATGTGTCTTCACAGTGCTTCACCAGTGGGCTAATGGTTGAGATGCGATATGCAGGACACACTCACAAGTATTTGTCAAATGACTCTATGACCTTGCCATGTGACCTAGAATAAGTTAACCCTCTGCACTTCCATTTCCTCATTGACAGCCCAGGACCTCCTGGTTGACATTTTCCAAACTTGAGACTTATAAGCTCTCATCAAGCTGGGAGGGTGGGTAGGCAGGTGGATGGATAGATGGTAGGGTGAGTGGGTGGATGGATGGTAGGGGGCATGGGTGG